>CAKAOI010039577.1:0-25585 GCA_916701655.1 Sebastiscus albofasciatus
CTGCTGGATACAGCTCTGTGGCATGTAAACGCCGCACTGCTGACACTGCTCATTCAAGTGTGTCCCCCCAAATTAACCTTTAATCAATGTTTGGCTCCTTAAGGGGGCAGAAGAACTAATGGACTCAAAGGCCTGGCAAATTATCGCCGGAACAGTTGCCTATTTAAACGTCCAGCAGACACATTGGCATTTCATCTGAAGTCGTGTTTCTGTCCATCTGATGAATGTGACTCCAATATTCACTCTCCTTTTAGCTTGGGTTTGGTCAGGAGACAGATATCTGGCTCTTTAGCAGCTAAATGCTCCACTATGTTCACTAGTTACTTTGGTCTGTCTGCATTTGGTGCTGGGAATATAATGTACAGAGGGTTTATCAGAGGCTTTTAGCTGAAACAGCATCCTGCTGCTGGAGAGGGGTGTGAGAAAGGTGGGACTGTACCAGGGGCGTAAATATAAATAATGCAGGCAGTGCAGTTGAACTGGGGCCCCAGTTGGGCGAGGAACAGGCTCTTGTGAGTGATTTAGATTGCCACCTCGGAGATATGCCTGTGTTCAAAGAAGAACTCACTTTAAATCAAAGGTGATGCCATTTGCTATAAATGCCCTTGAACAGTCAAACCCATCTCCATCATAGTTCTCTTTTTGGGGTAAAATAGTCAGTAGCAATCTATAAACTGATAATACTAATATGTTCCCACTGTATCACTAAAACCAGACCAGGTTGGATCTTGAGTGAAGTTTAGGCGTGTTTTATTTTATGTCTCTGTGACTGACCAGCGCCAGGAAACAGCTTTGATCACTGATGTGTGGCTAAAAATGTGTAGAACAAACAGTTCCTATTGCAGCAACCTTACATCTGTGGCAGTAGGGTACACACACACACACACACACACACACACACATATGAACTCTGTAACACTGTGTTGTACTTTATACAAGAGGTTAAGTGCAGAAAACATCACACAACCTGTGTAATAACACACAAGTGGCATCAACAGCTTTCCAGTTTCAGGGTCAATAAAAGCTCTCTTGCAGGTCTTTATTTCAGCGCGTGTGTGTGTGCGTGTGTGTGTGTGTGCGTGCGTGCGTGTGTGTGTGATGGATAATAATCAGCTCAGTGTGATTCAGCTCACAGGCCAGCCTGGCTTCTTGCCTGCTAACCTGTCTGTGGTTCATTCATCAATCAAACGCTGTGGCCTCAATCGGCCACATCGCAGACAACGGGACATCAAGGTTTCAGGAAAATATGCTTCACCCGATACCCACCAATGATCTCTCTGAACACATGCACACTCATGCACTCTCTCTCTCTGTGGGACAGTAACACCCCCAGATTTAACAAGTGAGGAGACAGAAGAGTCTCATTTTCAGTCTTTATCTCCTTTGGTTTTCAGACACCTCTTGGTGTCGTGCACAAGGTTTATATTTCTATCTTTCTCTCTGAATGTGCAAGCCAATGAATGTGTTAATGACATCACTACCCAGAGACCTTGTTTACACTAAAGCTACATGCATTACTTCTCATCTTAATGCTTTCTACAGTTGAATATAGCAAATCAATTAGAATCCACATGCAACAACACAGGAGACCGTGTACTGTGCGTTACGTTTCACATTCATGTTACAATCAGCTGTTTGTTTGTGTCCTGTGTTCACAACGTCAAGTGACATTTTCACGTAGTAATTTTAAACACGAAAGTTGTTTTTTCTTAAACCTAACTAAATGGTTTTGTTGCCTAATCCTAAGCACGTGTTTTTGTTACCAACACCACAACTTATAGCCTTAGAAGTTACAATGGAACTGAGTCACCTGAACAACTAAAGAAACGTTTCATTTGACTACAGGTGGTGAATTTTGCAGAATTATTGCTCTGCACTGCATTTTATGATAATTTTGAGTAGATGACCTGATATTTTATCAGGTCAGTATCAGTGGTATCAGTTTAGCCACTTGGGAAATGTAGTAATCTGAATAAATAGAAAAAGATGATACATACACAGAAGATAGTGAAGGCCAAAACCTTTAAAGTGATATTTTAATTGCTTCTGATGGTGCAACGCTTTGGCGTGGACTGCTCCTCTTTACTCAATGAGTTGTGAAACAGACAATATGACAGCTGAGCCTGAGGAGAGAAAGAACGATCCAGGACACACAGCAGGCAATTAGCACATATCTCTCCTAATCGCTACGCACCCCGAACGCATTTCAACACTCATTATTGAGACAGATTTTCTGTGATTCATCGCGTCGCTGTGTGATTTACCACAGTAAAGTCAGTTGTCAGGCGAGAATTCATGACGCCGTTAGAATGCAAATATCTCCTTCGAAAAATAAAGCATCAAGATGCAAGGCGCCGCCTTCGTTAAGACGGTCATTTGGCTAATCGAGTCACTTTGTTTAAAGAGGTGATTATCATACGAGCTAATCAAGGTCGTTCCCCACAGCACCACCTGTCTCACTCTGAGGTAGAAAACGATGCCGCAATCTAACACTTCTGGGGACAAATGTCAGCTCAGAGCATTTCTGATGATAAGTGACAGAAGTGAGTGAGCAAAATCTATTTAGTGAACTTCCACAACAGAGGAGGTCAGGTGTGTTTGTCTGATGACGGAACATTTGTGTTGCTGGCTTGTAATCACAGCTGAGCTCCACTGATGCTTCAAGTGAGGTGAACAATGATTGTGGTCCTGAACAGAGAGGCATCAATGCAGCTGTGGCAGAAAAACTCATTCACAGCTACAGTGCAATAAAAGCGGATTGCTTTTATTGCATTGTATCAATTATTTACCACATTAGTGTAGAGGAAAATATGATTTGGATTGATATAATATAATATAATATAATATAATATACAGATAAATATATAATATAGAAGATGGAATATAAAGCTACAACAGGGTGCAACATCCACATTCTGTAGTGTCCAATAAAACAATGACCAATAAAGTCATGTTTCTGCAATGTGCCACTGGACAACAGCGTCCATTGTGCTCTAATTTGTTTTGGGCCGATGATGTCATTTTCAGCAATTTCCTCTTTGGCAGAGGCAGCTTAACATTTGGCTCCTGCTGCCCTCAAATCTGTTGGTTTGCCAACAAGCTCATCCCTGCATGTCTGAATGCATTCATGTACAGACAGAGAGACGGATATCTGAACGTACAGGAACAAACATAAACACACGTGGGCGCAAAGGGGCAGTTCTTCTAGTTTATAGGTCACCCCTATTCAGACATTTTAGATGACGGATACAAATTCAGCATCTGAACACATGAGAAAACACTGAATACATAAACAATAATACTGAATTAGCACCCGGCCAGTGATCCCATCAAAGGCTTGGCTTACAACGTCCAGGAGCAGGTTCTGGAGACGACCCACATCAGCCCCCCGGAGGGCTGCTGGGTTACAGATGGACACCGACAGGATGAGCTGAGGTGAGGATGGACTGCGTGGAGCCCAGACTCTCCGGACATCTGGTCCAAACAGGACACACATGCAGATGCACATGAATACACAGTGACAAACAGCAAATGCACACATGGAGTAATGCTTTGAGCTGCTGCTGGTGGTGCAGAGCAGTCTGTGAACACTCTCCACAGATAACATCCTCCGACACATCTCACAGCCATGTGCAAGAACCATTATCACTTTCACGTTGAGTTATGGGCACATTATGATCAGGCATGCATGCAGACATCACCTTCATAAATATACAAATCATCCCGGAGTCCGAGAGCCGAGCGGAAGCTGACAGGCAGCGTGATGCATGGACTCGCGCACAAACTGTTCACAGCCTCGCCATCTCAGGCTGACTCTGAGCCTGTACACATCCACCAGCAGCTTAAAACATGGATGAGAAAGCCTCTGGGACAAAAGCAGGGAAAACATCACCAGCTACAGCATTTCCAACAGTCTCCATCAGGGCTCAGTGGACACCCTGCTGCTCTAATGACAAGCGACCAAGCTGACCTCGGCTCAGCAAACACATCAACCTGTGAGATTATTATAGGCGTACGTTGTGGTTCGACTTTTAATGGATGTCAATAGCAAGAAGAACTCATTTTCTGCTCTTATTTTGAAGGCCTTCATAGAGATATTTTGGACTTAAATCAAAATAAACACATAAAACTTTCTAGATGCCAAAAACATCTCCTTTAAATCGGGTCATTGCTTTCAAATGGCACTTTATACTTCAGCAAATTCCGTGAAGGAACGACAGTACAAAGCATTTTGGATGAACTCAAGCCATTTAAGTCTCCATCTGTCATTGTTTGGGCTCAGCCAAGTGTGTGTTCTAGCTTCACATATGTTTTAGCTAAATGCTTATTAAGAGGGTTCAGGATCCAGCTCTGGAGGTGTGAGATAAAAAAAAGGCAACACTTTATAATAACCATCATTTCTAAATTAGTAGTATTAGTTAACAGTTATTTAACTGTTAACAAACTATTAAATTATAATTAATAATGTTTACTAAATATAAATAATGTCATTTTATCAGTAGTTGTGTAATATGAAATAATTAAATAAAATAAAATAAATTAAATTATTATTATTAAAAAACAATTACATTCTGATTACATTAGTAAAGTATTTTTTAACAGTTCATTGCTGCACACATTATAACAGTTTATATACTATATTAAGTATTTGTAAATGATTACATAATGATTTGTAAACCTTTAAGTTTGTAAAACATTTATAAACATTACATAGATAGATGCACCAGAAACTTATTAAATTAATAATCATTGATTAAGTTTTAACAATCTATCTAAATAATGTTTATAGATATTTACAGATAAGTATTTATTAACAATTCAACAAGGTATTATAATCATCATTTGCAATTTTATAGTAGCCATCCAAATAATATCTATAGATGGTTTACAAACCAATTATGAACCATTAACAAAGTGTTATAAATATCTATCTATGTAATGTTTATAGATGTTTTACAAACAATGTCTTAAAGGTTTACAAATCATTTAATAATCATTAATAATAATCATTAGCAAACACTGATAATGTAGTATATAAAATGTTATATAATGCGTGCAACAATAAACTGTTAAAATAACAAATTATAGCAACTATCAATCATTATTAATTACAATTTCATGGCTTGTTAACAGAATCAAAATAACTATTAACTAAATTCTAATTAACTATCAATTCACCATGTATAAATGATCGTTATTGTAACGTGTTACCAAAAAAACAATCTTGCCTTCAGCAGTGTTTGTGCGATACATACTTGTATGAACAGAATTACTAAAATAATTAACAGAAGACAACAAAATGTGATGTTTTCCCTTCCTGTTTTCTCTCAGCCCTCCTACAAGGCGTGCACGCTCTCTGTTAAAAACAATTACGGTCATCTTTTCTGTTTCAGTTGGTCTCAATTATTAATTATTTGTCTCTGTGGTGTTATGGGAGGATTGCTGGAGGACGATTAAAACAAATTTCTCATTCAAAAATCATCACTGCAATGCATTCACATTATGAAAAATTCATCTAACACTTCTGGGGACTGTGGTGTGCGCCCAGAAAAAACATGTGGATGATAAAGCCGTATTCTGTAACAGTAGTTTACTGTATAAGAGAGAATAGTCAGGTCAAGAACATGTGATGCTCCTCCGTCTCCTCTGTGTTATATTTGTCTGACCCTGAGGATGTTTTATTCTAATGTTCAATTAGATTTGTATTGCTGTGTGTAGTTCAAAGACTTAATCTCTAGGCTTTACTTGACAAGGTTAAAGAGACATTTACATATTTTCTGAATGGTAATGAAATGATTTTATCAGACATTGTGCAAGTGAGGCGTATAGAGCCGAGTTGATAATAAAAAGCACCACTGAGTCCATTCATCGTTCATATATTGGAGTTATTTAGCTAAAGCACTCAGAGTGACTTTAACTGAGTGCACCGGTTAAATAAGCAAACCAAACATTGCAAACAGTGTAGATGTCAGAGTCGAGGGACCGTGATCTCTTTGAATCATACACACTTATTTTCTATGCATATTTAAAAATGATTTGTTTTGTTCCTTATGCGATCAACACTTCACCCTTCCCTAAACACCTAAAAGACACTACAGCAGACAAAGGGTTATCTCTTAGTTGTGTTGTGCTATGTGTACTCTCCTAATACAGTGTCTGACATTAAAGCTAAGGTTGGTAGTGTTCTTCAAAACAAAAGCTGTGAATACTAACAGTGGCTATGTTCGTTGTTTACGTTCATTGTGATCATTTTGGGGGAGTGGCTTTGGAGGGAGGCCTGAAGGGACGGGCTGTTGCGGACTTGTCGACTTTCTCTCTAGATTTAGGGACTTTTTGGGGTTTTTTGGTGGGATAATGTTACAAATGTTGTGTACTCTTTGTAGTATCTCAGCATTACTGACCCTAGCTTTAAAGTTCCAAATTCAGGGCAACTCTATGATTGAGGGATTGCTTCAAACGGAGGTGCTATGCTTCCATGACGACGCCGTTGGTCAGGATGGTGTTATCAGCGGTAACCGCTGTATAAGCACAGTGCAGAGCGGTGGCCATGAGCTAGCCATTGTGGCACATACGCACTCAAACGCATTAACATGCACACAAAGCCGGACCTGCTATGCCAACAAAGTGCGGAGAAGCTCAGATACAACACACAGAGGGAGAGTGACTTCACTCTCTGCTCAGGTAGACATTACTCCTCTACATCTTTATATATACAATAGTTGTTTGCGGCTCCTTTAAATGCACCTTTAAACAGTCTTTGAAGGTTTTTAAATTAGAAGTTACAGGGTGCTGTAGAAAAAATGCATACTTCAAAAACATTTCCTGTCCTGCGGAAGTGTACGGTAATTCCCCGAAAATGAAATATTCTTAAATGCAAGACATCAAACCAGCTTTGGAATAAATACTCATAATAAATCTACTCATGTTCTCAATATAGTCTCATGTTGAGCAAATGATACACACTTTCACACCACCTGCAGAGACATTATTAGAACAATTCATTACTGTATAGTTCTTTAGTGGCTAAACTTAATCCAGGAAAATTCGCCGAGTGTGAAATGTGTCCGCAGCCTTGTTTCTCTAACCTCAGTGGCCTCGGCTACAGGGATATATATTCCTATACATATGTACTGTTTATATACATATAATATGAGAGTGACTGTCCATTGACATAATGACAACCACAACTCGGTGACCGCTACACAACACCGTCTAAAAATGGTCTCATGTATTTGAAATAAGACCTCAACATCTGAGGAGGAAACAGACCTAATAAATTTGTTGAGATTAAAACATATATATACTGTATATATATACTGGCATAGGATGTCCAAGCACCTCTGCAACCTGTTACCCAGTGTTCCCTGGGGCACTAGAGCCATTTACCCATCATGCCCCAGGGCCTTTTCCCCATCTCCAGGCAGGTTTTCTCTCCTGAGACGTGCAACCTGCTCTTGTCATTTATCTCACTACAAGCTGGGACGACGTGGGAGCACCTGTGTGTAAACTAGCAGAGTCAATCTCTTTCAACCTTCATTTATTCAAGGAGGGTTTGCCCTCTTGTTGTTTCTGACATGGCAGTTGCAGGATCAGAGTGTTTTACTCATCAACTGTCCCTGCCTTGTTTACAGATGATTAAAGCAGCGCCCTCCCTGTTACATATTTATAGTTACACGACTTCACACCCGGCGACCTCAATCATCTGCAGTTTACCCGCTGAGGAGTGTCTTCTCTCTTGTGCTTTGTGTAATCTCACATCACTGAAAACCCAGTTGTGCCAATTTAAGACAATGAGGGACAGTGTGTATCTGCAGTGCTTCCCTGCTGAGGTTTTACAGATTACTACTTCTGTTTGATGGCTGTTAATTAAAAAATTCCGTATAATTAAGCCATTGCTTCTTGTTGCACAGAAGATGTTGGTATTTTTAGATTGTTGTCTCTCTGGTATTACTGTTTATTTGTTACACAAAGTACCCAAAGAACAAGAGTAATTTAGACAAAATTACTATTAGGATGGATAGGAAGTATTTTGTATTATGGCACAACAACAAAACACTATTTCTAATTTTGTGGAGAAAACTAGACAATCTTGTTTTCTAGCTTGTCTGTGCAGTGATGGAAGCGAAGTTGCACGACATCTTCACCAACAACACCTTCATCAGAGTGGAACATGAAGCTGGTTCTGCTGTCTTTAAAAGGTAGAGTGTGTAGGAGTTGGTAGCATCTAGTGCTGTGGTTGCAGATTGCAACCAACTGAGTACACCTCCGCTCACTCCTCCTTTTCCAAGACTGCGGTAACGTGAGCCGCCGAGTGCAAAACCGTGGTGATGCCGTTCGCCTTGCTGAGAGGATATCCTCACCATAATAACACTACTTTAGGAGCAACGGAAGTCAGACGGTGGCTTGCGGTACCGCGGTTTTGCACTCTGCGGCTCACATTACTGCAGTTTCACAAGCATGTCGAAGAACTACGGTAGCCTTCAGGTAACGTAAAAACGTGAAAGGCTCTTTCTAGAGCCAGTGTTTGGTTTGTCAACATGGCAGAGAAACATGGCTACTCTGTGAAGAGGACCCGCTCCCTATGTAGATATGAAGGACTCATTCTAAGCTAACGAAAACACGATTATTAATTTCAGGTGATTATACACTAATGAAAACAGTTATGAATATTATATTCCATTTCTGTAAGTAGATTCCCCAAAACGCTGCGATCACAAAAGACGATTTAAAAAAAATTCAGATTTTCAAAGCAAACATTTAACGCCATCAACCCTCGTTTTTCTTCACTTACTTCAGTAGACGTGAATTGTTCAGGCCTCCACAGCTCTGCACCCGGCTGTTTGCGCCATCTGACTTTGTGATGCAGAAAAAACCTAAGCAAAGGTCAAGCTTACGAAGATTTCCAGGGGAGGCAATCAGCTACAAAAAAAAACATTGGGGAGAGAAAGAAAAGATTTTGGGATCTGATAACAAAATGTCTTAGAGTTGTAGTCACAGTATGAAATAACACTTTATCATATTAATGTTAAAATACGATAATACAATACTCTCCATTATGACAACTATTCTATAGGATTTGTAATCTATAGTGCAAAAAACAAAACAAAAAATAATGTGTCTCATTCACCAATACTGTTAACTTACCACGGTTTCATATTCCTAAACTACAACAGTTGAGTAAACTTTAAAAATAATGAATGGGAGTTACCGTACTGTTGCATCACTTTTGAACTCCACCTCTGCCCCCATCCGTGTTCAATTAGAGCTCTTCTGTCGGCCTCTAAGTGCAGCCCAGAAAGCTTTCACCACAATTACTGTAGTCTTAAAATGTCAACTTCCCACTTTGTTGCCAGAAAAAAAAAAGACAATACGATTTCTTCCAGAAATACAGTATGACCCGTGTGCTTTAATACACCACTGTGTGTGTGTGTGTGCGTGCTGCATATGAAATTCACAAATGACAAAGCAGATTATTCCACATACATTTATTATAGTGATATATCCCCACACCTGCTGTTTCTCCCAACAGGGAGTCAAGACAAATCTAAACGGACTTAAACGTTCACATCTGGATTTACATTCAAATAAAAAAAGAAATTAAAATGAACTTTACATCTGGATTTACTAAAACATCAGGAAAGGCTTTATTCTGGCACGCTGGACTCGAGGAGGCGTAGACGAGTTAGACTGATATGAAGCTACATCACCACCCGTGATGCTTCTCCTCATACTGATCCTCAGTGGTGGCTGAATGTAGATCTTTAGGAGTTGGATTAACTCTTAAAACGTGTTGTACATCAGCAGTTTATTCATCTTTGTGACCAGTGTTTTTTAACTAAGAGCTGAGAGACATGTAAGAGATAATGCCCGACGAGGTGTCCATTATCAGGAATTAATGTATGACGCAAAGTCCATTAATTCCTGATAATGGACACCTCGGAGGGCATTATCCGGCTTATACCATTATCGCTTGCAAAAAAGCGGTTCCCTGGTAACAGTGAGGGTTTGATAATACCTGGAACAATCATTACCATCCCATAAGGTTCTTATGCGATGGGAAACGTTGTTCACTGCTCCAGTAAATAGGACGGACCATAGATACGACTTGGCGACGGGAGCTATCTCTAGGAGCCAGGAAGCTAACGTTATGTAAATAGAATTTGACAGTATGTTTAACAAAAAGACTAGCTGGCTATCCAGCTATGTCATTGGCCCCAAATCACTAAAGAGTTTCACGAAATCTTGATTAGCATATCGCTAGATCGCTGGCAAGATTTAATGTCAGTAACATTTTTCTTTACTACATCATCCATTTTTAGTTAAAATACTGTATAACTAGTAACCGTTATACCCAACATGTTATCATATGTTTGATATTAAGTTATTGAAATAACTCAACTATATTATGATGTTTGATTTTTTTAAATATTGCACAGCAAACCAGAATCAGAATAGAGAGAAAGTCCAGCCCCTTCCGGTGAATAACTGAAAAATATTAACGGTAGTCAACGACAAGAAACAAATATTGTTTTATATTCCGTTTGAATTGCATCATGAATCACACATATGATGTTGGTCAATTTAAAACATCATTTTGCAAGTCGAGAAAGCTGCACTTTGTTGTAAAACTGCTGAAGTATAAGTCTGTGAAAATACATAAATAGAAAGACTACACAACCAAAAATTGCGTAAGTGACGTCTCTCTCTCTGAACCTACGATGCCTGTGTGTGTTTCGTACTCGGATGAACTCACAGGAGCAACGGGTCTTGTTCCTTCTTTCACTTCCAGGATGACAAAAAGACCAGCAGTGTGTTCCAATCCGCGTACTTCTGTACTTACACTCACTACTTTGAGTGCATAAGTGCGTTCACACTGGGAAGTACGGCAAAATGCAATGCAGTACCCGGATGTTGTACTCAAAACGGTCAGATCGTTGAGTATGAAACGCTGGACACTTTCCACACTCAACTGTCTCCATCTTGGCTACGTAGCGGAAGGGGCGGAGCCACGACCACTATTCAAACATACGTAGATAACAGAATAAAACAACACGTAAAAATACCGGTGCATTTTCAGCCAACAGGAGGACACATCGTAGGCGACGACGTTGGAAACGTAATTTCCACACTGCTTTCATTTTTTTTTCGAAGATATTTTGCACTGATATTTTACTCACTGCAGGAGTTGCTGGATAAAACATATCAAGTAAGATAATGTTTAATCTGTGCGTGGAACATAGCTAAGTTAACTAGCTAGTGTTGGTGACGTATATTGGACGAGATGAGAGATGTAGTTCACTGAGCGGTTTCACACAAAACTATATGATACTATGACAAACCTATGACAAACTGAGACTTTCTTGACGTACACAATTATGTTTTAAATTGACAAACATCATATGTGTGATTCATGGCGCAATTCCAACAGGATGGGGATATTTTTTCCAAAGTAACGTCCAATGGAGTTCACCAGAAGGGGCGGGACTTCACCTCTCTATTGCAGAACTACCTGTCACAAAGAGAGCAACAAGAAGCCTGACTCTCCCAGTGGAGACGCAGCCTTGATGCCTTTCTGTCACTGCTCGAGTCTCTCACCACCAAGTAAATACAACCACTGTCCTAATGAGTAGGAGGAAAAGGTGTCTGGGAGGTGACATGAGGAGAAGAGCTCCTTATATGCTAATCATGTCCTGATCTGTACGGCTGCCTAACTAGAACCGGGATTATTGAAAAAAAATGTCAGATGATGATGAAACCACTCCCAGGTTCCACGTTAACAGTGTCAACCTTCCCAAGTGCTGCCAGATGAATCAAAGATCAAAAGCCATTGACATTTATAATAATGACCCCTTCAAAAAAAGAGGGAAGTATCAAAGATCTATGTACATACAGTATAGGAAGCAAGGAAAGCACCTAAAGTGAAGGTGAAGGGGAATGTCTAGAAAATGAGTGCAAAGGAATTGATTCTGACGGATTTCGTCTGATCTCAGAGCTCAAGCCAATAAACTGAAGGATCCAAATTGAAGAGAAATGACAAGAGGGAGAAAGTGAGAATGAGGGCAGCTAGGGACAGTAAAAAAAGGAAACTTTGAAACTCAAAGCGGTAAAACATTGAACCCTACTTTTTTTTTTATTCTTTGCTATGGAGCTTAGTCCTCGTTCTTTTCATCCTACCTCTCTTTCTCTCTCTCTCACATCTATCAGCATCCTGAAATGTCTTTGGTTTTGTTGCGTCGTTGGAAGCGTGTGTCGGCGGGGTCAAAACCTTGCTCGTTGGCTCCGAACAGAGCCCAGCTGGGAGTCTTGGCCATGTAGTCCAAGGCTGAGAAGCCCTGCTGTCCCCCGCTCTCCTCGTAAGCCTGGACCAGCTCCTGGAAACGCTCGTAGTCGATCCACGTCCGCCACTCGCCGTCCACCTTGAACTGAAAGCACACAGAGGGAAGGGAGAGAGAGAAACAAGGTGGTAGATGAGTGAGCAGTGTTTATGGATCTGTATGTGGAAACCTGCAGGCATTTATTAGGATGCTTTAAGACATTTGTAATGATACCTGGACAAAAACCAGAACCAATCCAACTGGAGGTGCCAGTAACGAAACACCACCTCTGGTTTTATTCTCCAATTGGCCTTTTTTACAACTAAAAGTTATTTCAGCATTTGTTTTTCATTAACTGATGAATCATTAGAAACACATCCACCCATTACCACGGCCCACAGTGTCGTCTTATGCAGGGGTGAAAGTAGATTGAAGTTCTTGCCGGTACTACAAGTCTACCCCAACCGCCATCCCTTGATATTGTTCCTCCCACCCCCAGCTTCATGCATCCCTGAACACCTGGTGTAGAAAGAAATTAGAAACACCTGACATCATGTATAGCAAATTATTTATTTAAATGGTGAAAGTGCTGCAGAATAATTTGTGAATGTTGACAAAACTTTTCAAGTTTTGAGTTGTTGTTCCGATTTAAGGGGGCATTCACGTGAACTTTACCAGTCGGGAACTTCGACATGAATGCAGCACAAATGCCGTCTCTCACAATGTCAATGACAGGGAAACAGTGTTGCCACGTGTCAACAAATCAAGCTTAAACCACGCGTTAACTAGCTCTCGTCCTGCCGATTTCAACACGGATTTGCTGTTCATTATTCAGCATTATCAGGGAAAAAATAGGGCGCATCAATAGTTAGATTACTGAGTCCCAACTCCCCAGCTTGCTGGAGAAATTGTGGAAAATTAAATGCACATCATTACCATGTTTTCTGGGACTGTCCCGTCATTCAAGAGTTTTCGAGAGAGATTCATAATGCCTTACAAGATACTTTCAGATGTCATGTACCCCTGGAGAGTTAAGACTTTTTTGGACATGTGCCTCAAGAATGGTTGAAAAGAGACAAATATTTATTAAGTATTTTGCTGGTAGCTGGTAAAAAAGGCTCTTACGAGGAAGTGGTTATCACAGGAGAGCCCAACTTTAAATGCGTGGATGGACATTACAGTGGACATTTACAAAATGGAGAGGATAACAGCATGTGTTATTTGTGTCATGCTGGGAAAACTGGGTTAACTATGTAACGCCCCACACTAGGCCAGATTTTATTTTTGGTAATGAAAAGATCACTCCCTATTTGTTCATAGTTTTTACTGTTTTGTTTTTCTATGTATAACAAATCTTAAAATACAGTACTTTAGACATAGGTAGGTGATGTATGTATACAGGGTCTGTAACTCTCTTAATGGAAGTATGTTTGTTGCTGAGAGTCAATAAAAATAAAAAATAAATAAATTAAAAAAAAAGATTACTGCGTCGCAAACACATTTTTAGTCATCCCTGGGATGACGGGACGCCATCAGTCTCGAGCCCTGACGGTACCTGCAGTACTGTATAAAAAGGAGCACCGCTGAGATCACATAGAAAAGCGTGAATTTAAAGATGTGATCAACAAGACCAACATCTGCCACTCGCTGTTAGTCTTTAAATGGTTGTGGATTCACCAACTCCACCTCCTCCAATCTCTCCTTTATCAATCACTGCTGCTCCTTCACCCGACTCGCCATCCATCTCACTAAAGAGAAAAAAAGAGGGACATAAACGGACAGAAGGAGAGCGAGGAGCCGAAAAGAGTGTGTGTGTGTGTTTGTTTGCGAGAGGCACACTGACTACCAGAGAGAGAGAACAGCTTGAGCGTTTGACTGTGAGAGAAAAGCCTCCAACATCATTCTGCCTCTAATCCTGCTTGTTTTCCCAAACCATCAAACAGGGTGAAGAGTGTGACCTCTACATTTCCCAGCATGCAACAGTGCTCTCCAGTTGATACAATACCGTGTTTCCCTTGTTGTCTTTACAGATGGGAAAGACTGAGAAGAAACAAGCAAAATAGGTATTACACACGACACACACCTTTCCTCTGAAGTCCGGTGCTGTTTTATAGCAAATTCTGATCTTTAAAATGGCCCTCGATGACTTTGACTCACTCGTGGGTTTTGTTTTGATAACGCTGGATGCAAAATGGTGCCAAATTGTCACTGGGGACGAGTGTTGTGCTTTTAGCTCTCAGCTTTTAGCATTTAAAAGCTCTTTCTGCTTTGGCCAGACCCCCCGTGTGTGCACTGCGGCTTCTATGAAATTCTCAGACTTACAGCTTCCACAGCTGTAATTCACACAACAGGAGGGGAAAAAGCGCTAGCATTACATCACTGACTTTCGCAGAAAAACAGCAACTCAAAATGACAAAATGTACTCATGAACATTTATTTGCCAAGTTAAAGGCTTTCCTGCTAGAGATGCCGGCTCACTGGGGGAGTCTCTGCATTAAGCGTTTGAGCCTTTAGATGCCTTGCGCCTTCCTCAGCCATTAGAGAAACGCTGCCCGCTGCATCGCTAATGAGGCCTGAGAAACGGGGGGAAATGAATGCAGCGCCTATTTGGGAGTTAATGTTTCTGGTAATGACAAGGGGTGATATTTGTTCAGCCGGCATCTCGGCAAACAGTTTCAGTCTCTAAGCAACGAAGCGAGGCTGAGCTGTCTGGGATGAGGACAAGACGGCCGGTTGTTTTTACTAACAGCGTCTTTGCTGAGGATCATTGAGGACAGCTTCTCCACTGAGCTCCACAGGAGGTATATGCATATGCCAATGAGCTGCACAGAACTTTCTAGGGGTGTAAGAAAATATTGAAAAAATCTAATATTGCGATATTGTGTTTTGGGATACTGTATCGATTCTCAAAAACACTGTATTGATTTTTACCTCCGCCAAGGCCGAAGGCCTAGAAAGGAGGTTATGTTTTCACCGGCGGTGGTTTGTTGGTTTGGAGGATTACTCCAAAAGTCTGCGATGGATTTGAATGACATTTTTTGGAGGGGTGGGGTGTGGGACAATGGACAATCCATTAGACTTTGGTGGCGATCCGGATCATGCTACAGCTTCAGGAATTGTATTTAATAACTCCGCTCAGCCTGTGCATTAACACCACATGCTTTAAGACATGCGCAGTGTATCTGATGACGCTTCCATGATGCGTCACCATGCTTCTTTCCTTCTGCCTGATTCGGCGTTTTTTCACTTTGAACTTGATGAAATTACAGCTGAGTTCGACCAAAGAACACTTGGTTGATTGTTGGAAAGAGTAACGACGACGGTTTAGGTGAGTTTCATTTTGTTTCTGTCCAGTTTGAATGAAGTGTTTTATGATGCTCCGCTACGTACAGCTGATCTCAACATAAACAAAAATACACATGGATGATGGCGCAAGCTGCATGGAGAGGGGGGGGCAATCGTACTCCGGCAGTTTGGCAGAGGTCTGCGCTCTCCGAGTGCCATTCTAGTCATTTAATAGTTTACATGAAAAGATTAACTCTTTATTTCATTTGCTAAGAGATGCGGCGTCTCAAAGTAGTGCTATGATGTTGGATGTTACAGGGACTGTGATAAATGCAGATCACACTGTTCTGATTGCATAAAAAAAACTTAACATATGGTGGTGTGTTCTTTATACTATGACAGTTTTCCTAAAATTGGATTTTTAAAAAAAGTCACTTTACTTACAGTATCGAAATATATTGCAATATATTGAATGGTAACCCCTGTTTTATGATACGTATCATATCGCCAGATTCTTGCCAATACACAGCTCTTGTACTTTCACACACACATTCACAGAGAATCATATATCTTCAGGAAAATATTTTCCTGTAAATTAGATTTCCTGTGCTCTTTTTTATTTACATATATGTTTTTTTTTCATTTGGTGATGGCACACGCTGTCTGTGCACGTCGGCACAAAAAGAGATTTTTTTTTGCATACAGCCAATCAAATCATTTTAGACTTTAAACTGCAACCCAAGTTTGTTTTCAAGTCTTCTTCTTATCTGTAAGCAGGGACTCGTATATAGTTAGTGTTGCACATTGGCTTGCTGAACCAGCCACAACACAAACATCCACCCAGGAATAAAACGCTGCCTTCCTGCCATGTTGTGCAGGCGAGCAACCGAGTGTGAAAAGCCTTTCACGTAATGCCGTCTAGTTGTAATTACAAGTCAGGGGAGGATTTCTGACAGCTACAACTTCTCCCACTTGGTGAAAAGAACTGCAGACCTGTCAGCAACGTGGTGGCAAAATGACTGCAAAACCACCAACTAAATAAAATCAAATATCAACAGTGACACAATGGATTCGACCAACTGAGAAGGAGCTATACACTATCTGGTTCCACTTGTCAACAGACCACTATAAATACTGTATGTAACGTGATAAAAACAACAAATGTAGGCTTCCTTTCCATTTCTGGTGTGACTATGAAGCTAGTAACGGCATCATAATCGTCTTGAAATAATGCATGTATGCTCCTATTTTGTAATAACGAGAGGTCCTTCTGTTTTTCCCATTCTATTGAGGTGGCGTGAATGCAATAAAAGTGCATGTAGTTAGCAATAGAGCTGCAACGATTAGTCAACCATCTGTCGATTGACAGAAAAAAAAGAATAATCTGAAACTATTTTGCTAATCGATTATTCATTAAATTTGTTTTCAGACTCTCAAACACGGAGTTTTCCTGCTTTCCTCTATTTTATATCATATAAAATTGAATATCTTTGGGTTTTGGATTGACGAAATCACCTGAAACTAAGAATCATTGTGTTTTCGTTAGCTTAGAATGAGCCCTTCATATCTACATAGGGAGCGGGTCCTCTTCACAGAGTCCGCCATGTTGCTCCTCCATGTTTCTACAGTAGCCTCGAACGGACAAACCAAGCACTGGCTCTAGAGAGAGCCTTTCACATTTTTACGTTACCTGAAGGCCTCCGTAGTTCTCCGACTTGCTGGTGAAACTGCAGTAAGGTGAGCTGCAGAGTGCAAAACCGTGGTACCGCCAGGCACCATCTAAATGTTGTTGTTACTAAAGTAGGCAAGGTGAAGGTTGGTTTCAATCTGCAACCACACCACTAGATGCCACTAAATCCTAAAACTGGTCCTTTAAACAAATCATCTTAGACTTTGAGAAACTGGGATAGACATTTTTCACTATTTTCTGACATTGTACCAAACGATTAGTCGATTAATCTAGAAAATAGTCATCAGATTAATCGATAATGAAAATTGTAGTTGCAGCTCTAGTTAGAAGCTTGTTGGGTGTAGCACTTTCAACTGCTTAAAAACTCACGATCTGTCAGCTAGATTACGGATTTATCTTTAAAGATATATTTTTTATAGTAACAAGTATTACTAATAAATCTGACAGGATGTTTGACTGCAAAAAAGGGGACAACTTCACTTGGACACAGCAGGTCTAATTTGTTAGCCAACAGGTCTTTCAGAGGGATTATCTCTGGGAGGTTTCTGAGTGTGCTGTTTTCATTACAGCGTCCTCTGAGAGAAATGGGACTGAGATGGATGGAAGAAGATGGAGAATGGGAAGAAATAAAAGATGGGGGGCGAATGGAGGGGAGATGAAAGAGAGCAAAGGCTGGCAAAGAAAGTAGAACGAGGAGCGAGAGAGGTAGAGACAAGCCTATCAATGGGAAGATCCCAGAGGTTGAAAAGGAACTAATGATGATGATGTGTCAGCGCAGGGAGGATCTATCGCTACTTGCTGCTAAAGAGTGATCTCACACACACACACACACGGCTCTGATGTCTTTTAAAGGACTACATCAAACAGTGATATCATCCATCTTGAAGTAGAAGATCTGAGGACTGTGCAGTGAGCATGCACACACACCCAAAATGAGACTGATGTGCTTTCCTGTGATGCATTTTAAACTCCGCTGTTATGTAAGTTAACATAAAACCTAGGAGGACTTCTGGATTCTCTCTTCCTGCCGAGACCGTGCTGCATGAAGACATTCAGGACGCTGAAGACACTTAACAGAAAAACATTAGACTCTCCGTTTACAGAAGGAAACCTAAAAATGCCTCCAGTTCCCAGACCGCTGGATTATTGATGACTGCACAAAAATGATGAGTAAGTAAGTCAACATAAATTGTGAAACTAAAAAAAGAAAGTCGTCAGTAGCCATAATAGTAGACGCCGTATTAGGGCCATTGTAGGTAAAAAAATAAATAAATTACGAAGCCAGGGGAGGGGGTATAGTCTGAGAAAAAACTCACAATTTCCAAGATTAAAGTCATAAATTTATGAGAAAAAATAAAATAAAAATACAAGAAAAAACTCTGATATTCTCCGATAATCTGAATACTTCAGGTTCTATATAAACATCCCTTAACTGATACAGTAAAAATGCTTGACTTTGTGTCTATACGTAAACAGAGATGTCCTCAACTCAACTCAGGAATTATTCATTACATTTCTTTTTCAGCAACTCAAAAATCAAAGAAAGAAGACTTTCCTTCACAGTTTAGTGGTATTTTCGTTTTAATTTATTAGGGACATTAATCTTATTTCCATATATGTATTTTGTATATAACCCTTTGTTATCACCTTATTTTGAAAACCGCGCATCGTCACATGTGCATCCTTCCGCTAACTTTGCCAAGTCCGCAGCTATCTCTCCTGTCTCGTCGCATTACTATAAATCCCACTGCTTCCCTTACAAATCGATCTGGGTCGTTTGATTACATTTACCATAAAGGAAATGTCAGTATATGGGTGCACTTCACTTTTAGCATTGGCTGATTTGACTACGGAAATGTGAGTGATGGCTGGCTTGACCACCAGTGAAGAGATATGGTTCCTTTACAAAAAAACACATTCATTTTAGGTTTTTTTTTCTCATAAATTTGTGACTTTAATCTCAGAGAATATCCGTTTTTTTTTCCCTCAAAAATGTACGACTTTAATCTCAGAAATTCAGAGTTTTTTTCCTGGAATACTAATTTATTTTTCTTTTTTTTTACCTCTAATGGCCAACAAAATTTTAAAATAATCATTGGTCAATTTTATTTATTTTTCTTCTTTGTCACACTCAGAAACACAACTGCATTCACATCCTGATAACTTCTTGAAGTGCATGTGCAGCCACATATGGATATAGAAAAACACACATACACACAGTAGGAACAAAACACAACTGGAGGTACTGTGTGTTTGAAACATTAAAAAAAGCCCTCAAAAGATGCAGTGAGTGCAAAACGCTGTTCATTCTTCTCACGGCAGCTCAGCCAGAGTTATTAGCTAACAGGCAGATAGATCCCGCTTCAGAGCATCAAGCACTAATACTGCGATCTGCGTGACCGAAAGCAGGAAGTGGAAAGATGTGCAGAGAAATGAGTGTGTATATTAAGAAATACCGACAGTTGGAGGCAAGGAGGTGCAAATGAATTGAGGTGTGTAAAGCAGTTGCAGAAATGGCCACCGTTACATTAGTGTTGGTGAGAGAATGATAGAGATGAAAAAAGAGACAGAAGAGGACAGAGACAGAGAGAGAGAGGGATGAAAAGAGGAAGGTGGTATCCATCCATCCATTATCTGTAACCTATTATCCTGTTCAGGGTTGCGGAGGCAGGGTTCACCTTGGACAGGTCGAGGAAGGTGGTATCAATTCTGTGAAATATTGATTGTGTGCTTGCTGGTGTGTAAGGAATTAAGTGAACAACTGGGTTTTTAACACCTCCTCTGTCTTCGTTACACAGCACTAAGCAAAATGAAAACTCAGATCCAGATTTGTTTCCTCTATCTCAGCCATCATATGACACCTACCTGCAAATTCACAAGATTTGTGCTGCCAACATCCTGTGTGAACTAGATCTTGAGGGTTTTACTAAACTGTGGTTTCTTGTGACTTTTTGTTTCTCAGAAAAGCAACTTTTACATGAAAACATAACATTTCACTGTGGAGTATAAAAACTTGTGGAACAAATGATAAACATTTCGTGCCTTGTTCCTCCCTCCAGGCATCGGGGGCCCAGAAAGATCCTACAGACACCACAGAGGTAAATAAACCTGGAAGAAGTCCCACAAAAACAAAGCTCCAGTAAATAAAAACAAAAGGAGGAGGATTAGGAGTTTGGGTGTTTAAATAAACTGAGATTACACATCGAGCACGATGTTTATGTGTGTGTGTGTGAGATAGGGAGATGTGGAGTTGGTTGGCTTGAATTTCAACTCCGTCACAGAGAGCCAAGACGGCAATTAATCATCATTCATTAATTATTGACGGCCAGAACACACCACTGACTGATACTTTCTGGGACGGGTGAGCCTCTGTCAGAATAAACCACTCTGATGGTTGCATATTTCAGAAAGGAAAGCAGAGAGGAGACTAAATTATATACAGTACATAATAAAATAATAACACCAATTTAAAAAGGAGGAACCTGCAGTGAGTCTCTGAGCTGTCTGGAAAGCTGCTTTGAAAGAACTGGAGAAGAAGGACGTGTGTGTGTTTGTGTCTGAGAAGAACCGCTGCAGGATCACAACAGATGTGAAGCGGATCACCAAGTACACATTATTCATTATTATGTGTGTAGGGATGCTAATGCGGTATCCACTGTCTACGTCCACTGATAACATTGATCACTTAGAAAGGCTTATATGCAAAAACGGCAGTAGCAGTGAGCTGCACCTAATACTGTAAATATGCAGATTGTTGCACGTGCACATGTCAGCACGTTAGAGTGCACAGTCTAACTTAACACTAAAACTATTTTGATTTAGTTGTGCTGTGTGATTTCTGGTTCACCTTAACAAGTAGAGGGTAAAGAGACCATTAGCATATGTATTTTCAATGTGGCCAATAATCTATTTGTTGTGTCTGATTTAATGATTTAGCCAATTTAGCATCCTTGATAGCGAAGTGTAAAATCATGATAAACACATCGTCAACATTGCCAACAAAGGGCAGCTCTCAGCCAGGTGTGTCTGCAACGACCACTGCTGTGGTTTGTCATTTGCTAAGCGATAGTTATACATACATATATGCAGTTGTCTTACCTTGGCATGCAAATCAAGAGAGGAAAAATTTAAAAATCATAATCCACGTGTCCAAACTGAAGACGCGGCTGATGACTTGCGGCCGGTTAAGAATAGTGAGGAGTCCGCAGTCAATGACGGTATAAAACGGCCAATAAAAAAAAGGATTAAGAGTATTACTTCAGATTTTGTCTCCTGAACTTAACACAATCACTAACAGAAATCAAGTGTATTACTTGCAAGCAACATTAAATACATAAAATGCTTACGCGTCTTATATCAACACTAGGGCTGCAACTAACAATTCTCTTCATTACTGATGAATCTGCTGATTATTTTCTTGCGTAATCATTTAGTTAATAAATAAATGAGAAAATAGTAAACTACAATCATCGCAGGTTGTATGCCTCCCTTTTTTGGTTAAGTTGTTCCTTATCTGATGAGAGGGGTGTACCGTAAAGGACAGAGGCTGTTGTATCCTGTACAGATTGTAAAGCCCCCTGAGGCAAAATTTGTGATTTGTGATATTGGGCTTTACAAATAAAATTGACTTCTACCCAGTTCATCCTCGACTACAGGTAGACGTTTGTGCAAAATTCATGCCAAGAAATTCCCTCCAGGTGCTCCTGAGATATTGCGTTTACTAGAATGGGACGGACAGGCGGACAACCCGATAACATAATGCCTCTGGCCACGGCTGTCACCGGCGGGAGGCAGAAAAATGCCCATCACTATGTCCAATACAACAACTTCAACTTACCACTTAAGTCTTGCAATTTAATGAACTAATGCTTGATGCCAAGGAATATGTTATGGAGGATTTAACACACAATAGAGGAGGGTTTAAGCTCTACGTTGTGACCTATGCATGTCAGTTCTCAGTCGGTGTGATAGCTAAAATTCCCTATTTTAAATTGGTTCAGGCTGCAGATAATACGCTACGCTGAGTGATGTATGTCCCTCTGAAGCAAAGTACTTACCTTGGTGTGTGCGAGGAGCAAACAGTTGGAGTGCTCGTGTTCACAGGCAATCTCATACTGAGGCAACATGTCAGCCAGCTGCTGGACGAAGGCGACCACTTCCTGGTGCCAGGGGACGTTAGCCATGGTCAGACTGCTGGCAGAGCTTTCCCCGCAGTACGTCACTCCCTGCAAACACATGTAAGCACACAATCAGAAACAAAGCACAGAGAAGACCAGGCTTTACTATTCATTCAGCCATGGAAAAGAGCAACTGTACTGGACTTTTGGGACTGATGACAACATATATAATATTGAGTGAGAGTTTTAGTATCAAATATAACAGTAACAGAAACAATTATAGCACATTTTGAACATCAAACCTACAAACAAACCAAAAAGTGACTCAGTCATTGTGCAATTTTGGAGACTTGTCATCTGCTCCAGTGACTGACAGCAAGTCATCTTGCACTTCACTGCTCTTGATAGTCTGGAGTGTGTGATTGACAAAAAGGCTTCATACACAGCAGCAACTGCTGATTATCACCAGTAAGACTTGGGAGCTGACATATCTCCCCCATTCAGCTGTTGTGTGAGAAATGGAGTTAGAAGTGGAAAACCATCTGGTCTCGGCCATGAAAATCAATCAGGCTGGTCGCTGATCAATAGTGGCAAATCTGTGCTGTGGTTACAAGAGAAGAGGAGGGAGAAGCACTGAGAGGAGATCAACAGCTCCCTGTGGCAGATACAAACTATTGACGAGTTGGGCTGAGAGCGGAGAGGTGTGAGGGAGCCATGAAGGGAGCGCGTCTTTGTGTGAACATATGGAATCTGCAGCATGCTTCGAACCAGTACCCTCCAATACAAGACCTGCATCGGCAACCAAACGATCGCTACTTTTTAAATCTGGGCTATAACCTTGGACTGTATGTAAGAAGTGGACGTAGTCACCGTGACGTCACCCATTGGCTCGTGGATTACGGTTTTGAAACCTCGTGTTTGGTATTTTTGCCATCAAAAAGTACAACCGAACAAGACATTTTAGGCAATCCAAATGTTAATATTAACTTTCATGAAGTGAAAACACACTGTGAAAGACTTAAAGTTGTAAGACAAAAACACGGACAACTCCCAGATGGGACAAAGCCATGATAGCAACCTGTCAATCACAAGGTAGCCCCGCCCTAAAGCATCCCCTGCTTTATGGTCTATTTGACTCTAAATGGGATCATAATTTACTAAATGAACATCATGCTGTATTGAAGAAGACTTGAAACTAGTGATTGAGACCATAAACTCATGTTTACAATGTTTACTGAGGGAATAAATCAAGAGAAGTAGGCTCATTTTCTCATAGACTTCTATACAATCAGACTTCTTTTAGCAACTAGAGGAGTCGCCCCCTGCTGGCTGTTAGAAAGAATGCAAGTTTAAGGCACTTCAGCATTGGCTTCACTGATCAGAGTATTTGGACTTCAAAGTTTCAGTCCCTAAAAAAACATATGGTTCACATTGTTTCTGGGAGAGTCTTCAACTCTGCCAACATCCAATTCTGATGCCATTTAGTTTTGAATCTTTTGAATATCCCCTCTTAACACGCTACACACCAGTGGTTTTTCACCGAGAGCACACACACTCCCAACGCTTAACCCTTGGGGATATTCTTAGCAGCTTTTGTACACCTTTCATCACAAGTAGTGCAATTATACGCTGTAGCTCAAGAGGGTCGTGCATTTCATTAGGTATCATCCATGTACTCTGATTTTAAGGTGTGTATTTAACTTGTCGGACCTTTGTGTTAATAAATCATTCTCATTGGAAGAACTCTTGAATTGCACACCAAAAACTTTTTAGAGGTAGCAGGTACAACTGCAGAAGTTGTATATGCATTTAATTTTTCAGTATTTCTGTGAGCGTCAACAATGAATCATCCTGTCAGAGTCAAACCTGGAAGGAGAAACAAGGGAGGGAGAAAGAGAGCAGGGAGTTCAGTAGAGAAATTAAGATTTCAGGAGTGTTTTTGGGGCAATAATTGTGATGCAAATGTCGGCTGAGGACACACACACTGTTGCATTGCAGTTGTTTTCTAACTGTGGCGGCAAAGTCACACAAATGAGTACAATGTTTTGTTTGGGATTCTAAGTGACACCGTGCTACGGTATCACATCCCTTTGGTGCAAACATGCTGGATTTAAATCAGTCAAATTTGTTTTACTCACTTCAACATTTGTTACCAAGTTTCAATCTTTATATATACATGCACGCACGCACGCACGCACGCACGCACGCACGCACTACGCACGCACGCAACCTGTGTGTCAGTGTGCTGTGACAGAGCCAAGGCAGCAGCTGCTACAGTGCAACCGTAATTCTCTGAAGTGTTGGCCAGGAACACTGTCTGATCCTCACCCAGCCATCTCATGGAAGAAAAACAATGTAACCGTCTATGTGTCTGTGTCTGTGTGTGTGTGTGTGTGTGTGTGTGTGTGTGTGTTGTGTGTGAAAATGTTTATGAGCATGTTCACAATGAAGTCAAGCATTTAGCCATTCTCCCTTCTGGTAACTATAATCTCCGAAAACAGCAGCAAACAAAGAGCTCTGTCCTGTAGATGTAACGATTCCTGCAGCATGAGCCCGTTGTTCCAACGAGCCATTCATAATCAACCCCTGCTCTACAGATTTACACCCCCTGTACTGTATCATATCACTGTGACGATAAGCTACTCTCCAAAACTCTGCTTAAAAAGAGTATTTGGTGATATCCAATAAAAGAGCTTACCTGAGGATATACAGCATTAGCTAGATTTAGTCGCATAACTTTGTTTAAATATTCCGGCAGTAGGTCTGGGAAATATACACTCACCGGCCACTTTATTAGGCACACCTGTTCAATTGCTTGTTAACACAAATAGCTAATCAGCCAATCACATGGCAGCAACTCAATGCATTACGGCATCTAGAGGTGGTGAAGACGACTTGCTGAAGTTCAAACCGAGCATCAGAATGGGGAAGAAAGGGGATTTAAGTGACCTTGAACGTGGCATGGTTGTTGGTGCCAGACGGGCTGGTCTGAGTATTAAACTGCTGATCTACTGGGATTTTCACGCACAACCATCTCTAGGGTTTACAGAGGATGGTCTGAACAAGAGAACATATCCAGTGAGCGGCAGTTGTGTGGACGGAAATGCCTTGTTGATGTCAGAGGTCAGAGGAGAATGGGCAGAGTGGTTGGAGATGATAGAAAGGCAACAGTAACTCAA
>CAKAOI010039578.1:0-39767 GCA_916701655.1 Sebastiscus albofasciatus
GGAGAGGAGGTCGTGTTGCTCTGGCTCTATCTATCTGGCGTGGAGAGGAGGTTGTGTTGCTCTGGCTCTATCTATTCGGCGTGGAGAGGAGGTTGTGTTGCTCTGGCTCTACCTATCTGGCGTGGAGAGGAGTTGGTATTGCTCTGGTTCTATCTATCTGGCGTGGAGAGGAGGTTGTGTTGCTCTGGCTCTATCTATCTGGCGTGGAGAGGAGGTCGGGGTTGTGGTTTTGTGGCGTGGAGAGGAGGTTGTGTTGCTATGGGCTCTATCTGGTTGGCGTGGAGAGGAGGTCGTGTTGCTCTAGCTCTTTCTTGTTGTGTTTGTTATAGCAATCTGCAAAAAAACGAATATCGTCCCATCCCCTATCTGTAGTACCGCTGACAAATTTCATCACAATCTTTTCTTTAGTCGTAAAAAATATCTTGTTCTGTTTGGAGCAAAGTTTTAGGCAGCTGTTGGTGAAAGATAAAGAGAATATTATTTTGAGTGGTAGCAGTATTATGTAACAGCCTAAACACCTCAGGCAGGTTGTGTAGAAGCCCTGATGGTGAAAATCCATCTGTAATCCACGTAAATCTCTTCTAATCTACATATTACGTGGATTAAAGAGCAGCCAGTTGGAGCTGCTGATCAGGCTCCTGTGGGGGACAAAAGGTCACTGATGCAGCTTGATGCTTTCAAACTCAACACTCGATTGTTAATATCAGCTCTAAAAAGCTAACAGGCACCCTGAGCCTGAGATGATCTTTTCTGTTGTGTTGTCTGACAGACTCGAGGTATTCCAGCAGCATGCAGCAGACCGTGGCCCAGTGTTCTGCTGCTCTATATTAAGGCTGAATGCTAATTAGCCTACTCCACTTCTGATGGCCTATAAAAAGAGAGTGTAGCCTCTGGAGAACTTTAAGGGACTGATCTGTCCTTCTGCTTTTCCTCTCCCGTGCAATGTGATGATGTAAATGGATCTGTGTATTTACAGGAGTTAGACTTCCAGTACAGCATATGTATAGGCCTGATGCTGGATTTCTGCTACAGAGAATAGGATAATTAGTTTATCTGCATGGAGGAACAGGTTAGAGACCGCACCGGGCTTTCAACTAACTCCTATGTAAACCCATCCATGTCAATGTTAGACATCAACTGAAGTAGAATATGGGTCAAACACACACAGACTTTCACCCAGTAGACTGCTGATTGTGTCCCGATGTGAAACCAAGTCAACGTTGACTTATTTTAGGTACATTACATAAAGTACTTACGTCACGTCAAGTTACACAGCCTACGTAATAAATACTTATTTCTACCCAAACCACAATATTTTACCAAACCTAACCAAGTAGTTTTGTTGGCTAAACCCAAGAGACGCCAAGGGATCCTGACCCAGCATCCACATGTGGCCAGTTGGGAATGACAACATTCATACACTGATGACAGAGGCTGGTGCAAACACGCAAGGTGCCAACCTGCCCATCAGAGCATCTAATCTAAATACTCATTCACACACCGATGGCACAACCTTGTGAGGAGGAGCCGGGGATCGAACCGCCAACCTTCCAATTGGTGGGCGACCCGCTCTATCTAGGAGCCACAGCCGCCCTGTGTCGGTTCGTGTCCACAGGCTCCATCCTTTCCACGCATCTCATTCATTGTCTATGTAAGCAGCGGTGCAATGCGTTCTGGTAGCGTGGCGGCGCGATTCGAGAAATGGAGCGTCACGACACCCGCTCCTCATTTGCATAAAGTTGAGGGCTCGTCTACTTTATGCAAATCACAGGTGTCCGACGCGACTCGCTGCCTCTCGAAACTCCCGAGAATCTTTTAAAATAAACGTTGTCGATCCAAAATAAAGACAGATTCAGCAACTGGATGGATTATTTCTCGCATCAAATGTTTTCAGAAACACATTTCAGTGAACTATTTTCGTGAAATAAGAGAAGAAAGTTTCCAAAAGAGCCTCCACATTGTTTCTGGTTTGAAAGCTGGGAGCAGCAGCCCACGGAGGGAAAGTGTTCGTCCAATCAGGTGGGGACAGCCTTGTGTCTAGTGACAGAAAACGCCCCTGTGGACACGTACCATCAGTGTGTGTTTGTTTGTTAGCTCCTCTCTGGTTGCATTTACTGTACCATCTGTGTGTGTTTGTCTGGACATGCAGGTGCAAGTGTGTGTTTGTGCTCATCCTGTATTTTGTGTGTGTGTGTGTGTCCTGTATATGTGTTATCAGCAAATCTAGATCAGTCCAGACTGATTCACTGGCCCTTCCAGGCTCGGTTGCCATAGTAACCTCCCTAGTGTGTGTGTGTGTGTGTGTGTGTGTGAGGAAGGTAGGGGCCAGACTTCAGATGATACACATACTGTATGATCTGAAGGTAAAGCTCACTTAAACTCTTATCTGTCAAGCTGATGGAGTGCTATAAAGAAGTCACCATGGAAGAATATATTTTCGAACATATAAACATTCACCTTTTAAGAAAAAGAATCTTTGCCACACGACGTTTTCCTCGTCTGTTCCTATATATGCTCATGTATGTGCTGTACATTGTGTCGTCCCTTCCTGTCCTCCAGGTGCTCTGTAGAATGTTTGACTGCCTGCAGGCGGCACCACAGGTAGAGGTAGGTCTGACAGCATGGAGTGGAGCACCTCTTCTCTGCTAACCTAACGTCTGCTCTAATAAGTCATTTGATGTGTTGAAGTAGAACAGAGTCTGACAGAGAGCACAGTTTAGTGACTCACGGGCTTTATGTTGTACACAAGTCATGATTTTCAACACTGTGGTGTAGTGTGCCATATTTCAATACATTGTCATTTGATATTGATGATCTGTTGAGATTTTATCTTAAAAAATAAAGTATGCATTCATATCCCATTAGACATTAGAACTAAAAATGTTTTATGCAGCTTTAGACTCATTTGAAGCCGTCGATCTACTGTAGCAGGAACGTCATGAGAACCCATACTTTGGTACCAAGTCAATGGCTCAAGACTATATGCCGTCCTGTCGTCCCGGGGACAAGAGAAAATTTCCCCGATAATGCTATAATGTGAACAACATATCCTTGTTGAAACCGGCAGGAAGAGAGCTACTTAGCGTTAGCTGTTAGCAGCCAGTGGGGAGCATGGTCCTGCTTGGCTAAATAAAGGAGCTAATAGCTAATGCACAGAGGTTGCATTGAGTATTGAGTATTATGATGCATTCAAGCTCTATTCAGTAAAAATGAGTAATGGGAGAAAGTAAATTATAACATTATGGTCATATGTAATCTTGAAAAATGAAAATGGAATGCAAATGGTAATAAAGGAGAGTATGTTGATGTACATGAAGTAGTAAATAGTACATCCCTATACTGTAGATATTAGGTAGTCTTGATCTGCTTTATGGGAATAAACACAAAGATGTAGTTTTACTCACTAGTTGACATAAAGGAACAGTGCAACATTTCTAAAAATGCCACATGTTCACTCTTTTAGCCAGATGATAGATGTCAGTTTCTCATGTGTGAATCTGCGTGGAACTTTAAGAAGTCACTGTGTGGATAATAACACGTTAAATATCTGCAATGTTAGTTTAAACGTGGATGCTGCTCACACATCTGATGAATGTGTGATTTTACTTGAAGAGTGATGTAACCACTGAATGAGACTGCATACTGTGTGGCTTGTTGCTGCATGTATCTGTTGAAATCTATATCTGTGTGAACTAATATGCAGGCTAGATTAATTTATTGAGCTGGTGTCTCTCACTTTATAATGACAGAGACTACGTCCATATTTTACACGGTCTGTGAGTTGAACATAGTGAGACTGAAAGAGCCCATACGAGAGTGTAGCAGCTCCAGTCCACTTGGAGGCGGTAATGCACCTGTAAGCTGGTTTGCCAACCACAAAATAATAATAAGAAGCAACCAATCAGCAGAACAACTTACGCGTTGCATCGTCTATGTTTTTTTGAAAATCCAAAATGTTGCCATATTGGCCCAGTTTTAGTTTACTTTGAGACTAACTCTGCCACGTCTCCACTCGTCACCACAAAACACATATGAGCTTTCTAGTTTCTAGTAAACATACACCAAAAGAAAATGTGTTTGGATTTTGGCGAGAAACTTGAATAAATACAGTTGTTTGAAGGAGATGTTTTTACAACTTTTACAATATAAAATAGAGACACTATGATTTACATTTTTATCACCACCGCTTGAGGATAGAGAAACGTGCCTTTCTGTCTGTGTCAGTCCTGCTCCCAAATGCTCCTCACGATTGTAATGATTGATGACAAAACACATTAATAACTGCATTGATTGCACAGGCAGGACATCCTAAAACACCGTAAAACACCGGTGGCAGAAACTTGACACCATACACATACACCACTCAGATGTTTATGGGCTTAATGAATTTATTTCATTTGGATCGCACAGCAACTGTTGCGTCCAAGTTAAAAAAGCTCTGTGGGTCTGACTCCATGTGAAAACACCCTTAGTCAGGTTGTCATATCTTTATTACTAATGCAAAACAAGTTGGATTTAGCACCGTTTAACGCCGTCGGCACAGGTTGATGATGTAGGCTACTTTTTAATTTGTGTCACAATGACAAATACCGGTTCAGCCAGTTTACATAAAGTCAAACCGGTTTAAGCCTGTACACCGGACCGGACCGGCAAAACCGGACATCGACCCAGCTCCAGTAACTATAGGTCACTGAGGTTTACGAATGTTGACATGTGTTGTGTGGCTCTGCATTTCAAACAAGCTGATGGGTTGATCCAACTTCCCGTAGGAAGGTCGGTTCAAATCAGTTCACTGGACACAGTAACATTATAATCTAAATCAGTGTGTTGAAGAAACGATATAATATGAGACAGCTAGTTGTAGAAGTCATTGAAGTGGTGCAGAAGCAATATTTGTACCAGTGGTGGGGGTACTTTACTTTAATGTGCTGATTTAAATGTAGGAAGAGAGGCAGCTCACTACTGGACACAGAGAGAATGGTGTGTGACACAGAAAGGTGAACAGGTCCATGCTTAACACATCCCACAGGCTGTGTGTGTGATGTTCCCTACAGTGGCTGTCATTTTGCTTCACTGTCAAAGAGCTGATTGTCTGACACAGTAGAACAAAGTGTTGCCTCTGGCATGACTGATTCTCCACTGTGTCAGTCTGTGAGAATGTTTTCACCATAATCACTGCTAGGGATGGCAAGGCTTTGACATTTTATTAAATTCATACTTTTTCTGGGAACTTTTGGGTGCTTTGATTTGCTACAGACACAATTTCTACCAGTTAACAAAAAAAAAACTATTGAGGTTTGATACCCTGCCCTAATCATTGCCATGAAATGTTTAGCTCCAGTTACATACCTTAGTCACAAGTACACGGTGCTGTATGAGTCAAACTGCATCCCATCGGAGTAGGACTACTGACTGTCTGAAACACCACTGTAAAGACAGTGTGGATTCAGTTTGTATCTCTCTTCAATAGGTGTCCAGTATGCTTTGTCTTCTTTATGTTGCACTGACAGGGTGGCATTCATGCCACAGTTTTATGATAATGGCCCAGACAGCTCTGAATGGCTGTTACTGTGCAGTGAATAGGATGCATTCACACTGTGCTGTGCAGTCCCATATTGAAAGAGATTACAGCTGATAGAAACGAAAAACACTTGACCTCCAGGATGGAGGCATGAGAGACGCGTCTGCAGAAGCCCTTTTGTGCAAAAATGCTTCTTTTATGATTTCACTTGCATGTTCCATTCTGAATTTAGCTATTTGCTTTTTTGTTTTTTATTATATTTCATTTCAGTTCTGCTGCGGGTCTTCTTATTGTCTGCTGAGAGAGTTGTGTGTGAGCGTTCTGTCTAATCAACCAGTCCATCATTTTTTGTGCCTGACCCCTGAACTCGCCGAACTCTGACATCACACTCACAGAGGGACCGTTTGTGCCAAACCCCCCTTCACTCTCTCCCTCTCTCTCTGTACATCCGTACATGCACGTGTGTGTGTATGTGTGTGTGTGTGTGTGTGTGTGTGTTTGTGGATGAACCCTCACTCTGGACTTTTCCAACCAGGAAGTCTGTCTGAACACATTCTCATCTTCACTAAAAAGCCTTCAGTACCACAGAACTCTTCTTTCGCAGTTGAAAGGGGTGAAGTCACAAATATTTGTTCTAAAAAAAACAAAAGGTTCGAACTACGGATGCACCGATACCACTTTTTTTCAGACCGAGTACGAGTACAAGTACTTACATTTGGGTACTCGCCGATACCAAGTACTGATACAAGTACTTCTCTGTGCCAAAAGACCTTCGTTAACAGCCAGCTGGAGGGTGTGAGCGACACACGGCAGACTGGGGAGTCTCGCATACGAGGCGGTGTGCCGCGACCGGCTCTAAGTCGGCTTGGAAAGGCTCGGGGCAAAGGTGGCTCGCGGCCGCAGCTTTACAGCGCTCCCCGCCTGGACCTCGCCGCACCGTGATGGGGCTCATGCTCCCGGTGCGACTGTCGACCGGGGCGAACTGTCCTCAGTACGCCCTGACCGCATTGTGTCGCGGCCCACGTAAAAGGCGCCAGAGGTCTGTGACGTTGTCAGCAACCCACCCGACCCGTCATGAAACACGGACCAAGGAGCCTAACGCACGCACGAGTCAGAGGGTGCAAGCAAAACCCTGTCTCGCGATGAAAGTCAGGGCCGGCTGAGGTGGAATGCTGGCCCAGTGGGGTCGGGCGCACCATCGGCCGATCTCGCCTGCACCGTCGGGGAGGTGGAGTGTGAGGATCCGTAAGATGGTGATGAGAGGTTAACGTTGCGCTGCTGCAAAGTGGTATTGGTGCCGTTGTATCGGAGCCGTTTTGCGAGTACGAGCATGAGTACATGAGCACAGTATCGGAACCGATACCCGATACCCAATACTGGTATCGGTATCGGTGCATCCTTTGTTCGAAATATTCGAACATCAGTGACCCTGGTGAAGACCTACGTTGATTGCAACGCGCTGGTCATTTTAAACAATTATTGCCATGTAAAATAAAGGCATTTTAATTTTGTTCAAACACTACAGTGTGCCTTGGATAATATTTAGAGGGAGACTTGCATTTTGTACTCTTTTGAGACCATATTCCACCCATGCAATGAGCCCTTCACAAGACTGAATGAGCCCAGTACACCTGAAGGATCCAGAGAGCACCTGGACGGACTGTCGGGTGTCAGCTCCGCGCAAAGCAGCGGAACAAAAACACCGACACATCTCCGACAGTATGATAATAATGCACTTTGCGTGCCTAGTCTGATAGTCTGTAGATATGTAGCCTATAAACAAGATGTATTTTAATAAAATACAGTTTTACAGACAGGATACAGTAGAGCACAGAGGCCGTTTCTATGCTGCGAGGCAGACGCCTGTTTATTCATCTGAGGAGCGCGGTGATCCCGCGGATCCCAGCTGGACATCAGATGAGTAGTTGGTCCTTAATGTGGCCCAGGACACATTCAATACACACTGCAAAAAGAATGTGGTCATATGTGGCCCAGACCACCTCTGAATGTGGTCTGAAAGATCCAGTCTCAATGCGTCTTGAGTGTGTTCACACTTGTACTTAAAGCTGTCCACTTGTGATCGGATCACTGAGGACGCATGTTAATAATACCAGGTCTGAACAGGGCCAATGATGAATCCTCATTTAGCCCTTTGGGTAATGTGGTCTGTGTGTGACTTCCTCGTCCCACGGTGATGTATTACAGCAGGATATGGAAGGAATTTTATTTCCACACTCGTCCAGAATCTGTTGTTTTTTCTCCGATTGCAGGAAGAAGTGATCCTTGCAGTTTACAGTAGTTGGGCTCGAACATCAGCACTGCTCTGAGATGCATCTGCTTTTAGACAATGGAGAGAACAATAGAGAGAAAATCCAAATGATGCTGCTGATCACAAACTGTAGCAGCAGCTGCCCTCCTAGCCGTGATTACACACACACACACACACACACACACACACACACACTCACACACTCACACACACACACTGTCTGTCCAGTGTCCTGGGTGCTTTAGCTGGATTCCCAAACGGAACCCAACAATTGAATTCCAGTATTAAAAATCACTGACTCAACACACACATCACAGGAAATTAATTTCATATTTACAATACCATTATGCTTCTGTGTGTGTGTGTGTGTGTGTGTCTGTGTTATGCCATTTTGTATCAATACAATGATCCTTTGGTCCCGTCACTGCTACTTGTGGTGAATTAAAAATAACTGTCCTAATGGTATTAGCACCAAATGTCACAGTCATCGCAGCTCTGCCTGCGTGTGATGAATGAGAAGCACTTCACGGTTGTCAGGTGGAAACCTTGTACCTTCCAAAATGTCAGCTTGACAAGAAGAGCAGCCTTGTTTCATTTCCCTTGGTGGGAATTGTGTTTTAGGTGAGAACCAAAGGCTTATATGAGCCTAGGTGTGTTGGAAATGGTCATCAGCCTGTGGAGACGTCAATAGTTCATAGAACAGCACAAAAAATCAGACATACAGGGTTTCCACCCAAGAGCAGCCATTTGTATTTCGTGCTTGGGGCTGAGAGAGATCACTTGCTGTTATAATAAGCAGCCTAAATGATGGACACACAGTCCCTGTGCGTGCACACACACACACACACACACACACACTCCAAGCTCATCAATTAGTGTGTGTCAGCCGCTGGACCAGAGCAGAGAGCTGACAGGGGTTAATGAAGTTATTAACCATGTGAATGGAACAGTGAACAGAGGAGAGGAGATGCTCATCCACACACACTGTCATACATCTGATTCTACTTTAAAATGGGATTTTAATCTACACTGGAGGGAAGTAGGGATGAACAATGACATCGTCATCGGTGTCTGCAGATGCACACTTTGAATAAAAATATCTGCACCGGCCAGAAAAAAACATTTCCTCAGATATGACGATGACGCCTACACACAGTACGCGTGATGCGAACCGTTGACGAGGCGGGTGCAAAAGCAAATATGTCTGTGGTGTGGAGGCTTTTAAAGTCTGAAACAAATAGCAGAGTTTTTATTTGCAGTGCTTGCTCAGCATCAGTCGTGGTCTCAATCGCTAGTTTCAAGTCTTCTTCAATACAACATGATGTTCATTTAGTAAATTATGGTCCCATTTAGAGTCAAATAGACCATAAAGCAGGGGATGCTTTAGGGCGGGGCTACCTTGTGATTGACAGGTTGCTACCACGACGTTGTCCAGTCTGGGAGTTGTCTGTGTTTTTGTCTTACAACTTTAACCCTTCATGAAAGTTAATTGTACCATTTTGATCACCTAAATATGTTTTATTCAGCGTTTAGTTGTACTTACCTCCACCCTCTCTAGTCACTTCTGGTTGCAAACAACCAAGATGGCGACTGCCAAAATGCCGAACTCTAGGCTTCAAAACCGTAGTCCACAAACCAACGGGTGATGTCACGTTGACTACGTCCACTTCTATACGGCCTGTGATCCTGCCACTACAAAGATACCCCCTCTAGTGTACAGTGTATTTCACGAAGTGCTTCTTCATTGCTTGACCCGAACAAAGACCGTAGCCATGACATCATAGCTTCCTGGTTGTCCATTTTTCATCTTTGTTTTGGTCCAGAAGCAAAGACGCACCTTGTGAACACAATGAAATTGTACTTCACCAGACACCAGAGGGAATACAAGGGGTTTCATGAGGATCATGGACTTGGACCCCAGTATGGATGTCCATAACCTGACATGAGAGTGAAGACACAGAAACGGAGTGTTCATGAAGCCATTGCCCCAACAGAGACCATTACCATATTCAGATTCACATTGACCTACATCGCTTAATCCTCAATGACTGCTTTCTGTTCTGTGTGTGTGTCTGTGTGACATGCACTTGTCATTTTGTAGGTCAGTGTGACAGAGGCTGTTGTTGTTGAGTGTGGCGGTCAGAGAGGGCAGTGCCCAGGTCATGGAGGGTGAAGTGTGTGTGTAGGTGTGTGGAATGTTCTGCTGGATAGTTGGCAGCATCAGACACAATGTAACTACTGTTCTTCAAATATTAGAGGAGAGGAGGGCAGGGAGGACCAGAGGGTACATGGCCATACTTGGACATCCTGCATTTCATACAGGCAAAATAGGCTTTATTTCATAAATCTCATGTGTAGATCCAAACCACGTGTGTGTACGTGTGTGCGTGTGTGTGTGCGTGCGTGCGTGCATGTGTGTACGTGTGTGTATCCAAAGCCTGATACATCGTATTCCCCTTTGCTCTAGAGCTCCATTGTTGTCCAAAAACTATTAAAAGTCCATCTCCCGGTGCCGCCGTCCGCCCTCCTCCCGGCAAAGTACTGTCTCTCCTGGAAGAAGTGAAAGTCAATTGTTCGTTCCATTGCAACATCAGCGCCCAGCAACAGAGCTACGCTTCCGCCATTTTGGACTAAAAACGACTACCGTAAAAGTAGTACTACCGACGCCAGTAAAAGGTCCGCCTAAAAAGTGCTGTACAAAAGTAAAACATTTATTTCTATTCAGACCAAAATTGTGGCAGCGGCTGTTATCAAAAAAACACCGGAGTTTTGTCTCTTTGCTCCTGGTGGCGGGGAGGATGAACCAAAAATACAAGTTGTTTTCTTGTTTTTGCCACTTTGGATTTAATCAAAATGTACATGGACCCTGTAACTTCAGTGTTTCACTTTTTCTCCTGTTGGCTCACTTTTTTCCAATTTTTTTGTCTGAATATTAAGGCAGCAGCAGTCAGTATATTTTTGGCATCATTGGGCAAAACTTCCATAATAACCTTTCAGCATATTGTAATTCAAGTATTCTGAGAGAAAACTAGACTTCTGCTCCTCCTCATGGCTCTGTTTTCAGGCTTTAAAAAAATCTAGCCCCTGACGGGAGACTTGGACCAGTCACAGGTCATTTCAGAGAGAAAGTCTTCCTATTGGCTGTGAGACACAGAGGCACATGATTTTTACCTATTTCATGTACTACCGTCACGATATAGCGACCGTTTTATAAAAACAACTTTTTTTAATCATATTTGCTCCAATCTGGCCTACTTCAGCTTTAACGATACAATGAGCAGTGCTATGGTTATTCTAATCAACGTCTGCAAGTGTGTTATTTTTGTATCTCAGTCATTTAGTATATAATTCAGTCTGACTATCAAGACAAAAAAAAAAAAACCTTGTTGGTGGAAATCAGTCTTTGTGTGTTGTTTGCCTAGTTTTTGTAGGTTTGAGCTATTTTCCAGTCGGATGCCAGGTCATTTCCAAAAAGTACACCATTCACTCTGAAACACTACCGCAGAAAACAGGTCAACTCTCTTTTTTTTCAGCGGTGGTGTTGGAAAACGCTGACTCAGTGTGGCTCGAAGGCCAGAGAGAAAAAGATGTTTTTAAATGAATCCATATTAGTGTTGACATGGCTCAGGGGCCAGATGATGGGTCATAAAGCCAGGAATTACCCCCAACAAGACCAAAAAGGAAATAAACACTGTCCTGTGAATGACCCCCCAGAAAGTAGGGTCAGGACCTGCTGTGTGTGTGTGTGTGTGTGTGTGTGTGTGTGTGTGTGTGTGTGTGTGAGAGGGGGTTGGGGGTCAGAGATAAGTGCTGATATTGTCATTAAGTCTCCTGTCTCATGATACAACAGTCCAACAACAACTTCTTGACATGGCGATTGTGTTGCGCTGAGCACGTAATCCAGATACTCCGACTTGACAGATGTCTTCCGATGTAGCCACCTTACTACATCACGCGTACTACACAGTGACGTCCGAGCGGCTAAAGGCTGATCAGCGTTAGAGTCCTGTAGCTGTGCTGGAAGCAGTTCTCACTTCAGCCCCTTTTATCTCCGCCAGGCGTAAACCTGCGGGGAGATCATGTGTTACGACGTGTGTGTGTGTGTGTGTCTGTCTGTCCGTCTGTCCACTGCTAATCATTTATGACTGTACGCTCAACGACCTTTTGTAGTTGCGGTGATTCACACTTTTTCTCTCCTAGTCTGTTGCAGGTCACATTTTGCCGACAGCTGAAATCAGCCAATAATATTGAGCAGGCTGATGTACTGTATCGAGTTTGACAATATTATAGCCAATATTTCCTAATGATTTCCTCAGAAATCATTCCTTTGTAATTTGGTATTTATTTTAGGAAAAAATCAAGACCATATTCTGAGAGTCATCTCAGATTAATTAGTTGTGTTGCATTTATAAGCAGCTAGGATTTCCTTGAAATAACGGCTCCCTTTAAACTCAAGCTAACATTTATTCATCATTCATTTCAGATTTAGTTATTACTTGGATCTTTTTCCTCATACAGTTTATGTTGAATTAAAGCATGCTAACAAATTTCACATTTTTGCTCTGTGACTAAAAGACTCTTGAGTTGCAATCGCAATTAATAAGTATTCGTTAATTGAAAATGTACTAATTAAAGCTGAAGTAGGTGAGATTGGAGCAGATATGATTAAAAAAAGTTATTTTTATAAAACGGTCACTATATCGTGACAGAAGTAAAACAGGTAACCTGAAAAACGTCATGTTCCTCTGTGTCCTCCGGAGCTCCTAATGGCATCTGCAAGAGTTCACAGACCGGAGGAAAACAAGCAGTAAGAGCTGATCTGAGGTCTACTGTCTATCACTCGTGAACTCCAACCAAACAGTCAAACTAGGCTGTGCTGGTTAGGCCGCGCCATTGTGAAATCTGGTGAAGGAACGCCAAGTTCCGGGCACATGACAGGAGCACAGCCAATAGGAGCTCTCTCTCTCAATTAAATGACCTGTGATTGGTCAAAGTCTCCCGTCACGGGCTAGATGTTCTAAAGCCTGAAAACAGAGCCATGAGGAGGAGCAGAAGTCTAGTTTTCTCTCAGAACACTTGAATTACAATATGCTGAAAGGTTATTATGGAATTTTTTGCCCAATGATGCCAAAAATATTCTGCCTACTGCCACTTTAAACACTGGTTACATTTTACTATCCTATGAATTTACAATGAAATATTAATATTAAATAATAGGAAACTATGGGAAGTTACAGAACTTTTCTGACATGGGTTTGATACACGCATTGCCATGGCACACAAATAATAATGTTATTTAGACAATGATACTGGTCCACGTAGACCTGATATCATAGCGCTGCATGCTATAAGCACCTCTTTGTGTGTGGTGCTGAAGCAGCTTCAGGTTAGTGAGCAGCTCTTTAAGGACCACCGATCTGAGAGTAGAGACAGTTAGATGAGGTCATGTTGCCGTGTGCTTGTGTGCAGCACGCTGTGAGTGTGTCTCAGCAGCATTCCAAAGCACTGACAGTCTCTCACAGCCAGGGGGAGAGAGAGAGAGAGAGAGGAAGAGAGGGAGAGAGGGGGGAAGGGACAGTGGGAGGGCAAAGCTTTATTTGCATGAGAAGAGCTCCTCCGGCCAATGGCCATACTGGATAGAGGGAATATGAGGATTTGACAGGAAGTGACGCGTCGGGTTACACACTCCTCCCTCTTTTCCTCAGGCAAGGGAGAGAGAGAGAGATGAAGGGAGAAAGAAGGGGCGAGCGGGGTAGAAGTAAATGGGCCAAGCAGCAGTCTCATTCTTGCTGTGTGAGATCACGGAGCAGCAGCAGAATGTGTCGGGGTCTGCTCATCTACTGAAAACAAGACTGAACAAGACAAGAAGGAGACACACAGAGGATAAAAAAGGAGGGAGGACAGAAAGGACATAGTGAGGAAAGGAAGGAAGGAGGGTGGAGAGGAGGAGACCTGGAGGACTTTTGGGATCTTTTGGGATCTACTCTCAAAGCAAAGGATCGAGTTGGCAAATTGTCTCACAGGGGCTGAGCTACAGCCCTGCCCAGGAGTTACCACAGCCAGCCGCCTCACTGCAGCAGGGACAAAATGAACTATCTGGTGAGTGTGTGTGTGTGTGAGGAGATATCAGTGTGTGCATACTAAATCACTGCCTCTTTGGCTTTTTTGAAAAACCCTGTGTCTTTTCGTTGTTTGTCTACTCCTTCATCTCCTGTGGTTCAGTCTGTGTGTGTGTGTGTGTGTGTGTGTGTGTGTGTGTGAGTGTTTTAGCAGGACCTGCTATGCCCCAGCTGTGCACGGACGGACGGAGGTGGGGGGGTGGGGGGGGGACTTGAGTATGAAGAAAAGGGAAATGTGAAGGGGGAGGAGAGGGAAACTGGAGTTAACATTTTCTCTGCGGATTCCTACCTTTTGTTGGCTCTCAGCGGGGAGTGTGTGTTTGTGTGTGTGTTTGTGTGTGTGTTTGTGTTGAAGGGTTTAAAGTCAGTGCACACAGGTCGAGGACACGTCACTGTCCTGTAAAGGAATGTGCAGAGACAAAAAGGACAAAGTTGATAAAAATCCCTCCTTGTCTGTTTTGTATGGAAAGAGTTTTTAGGTTAAATACTGTTTATACTGATTACAGACTGACTACAAATGGAAGCTGTAAGAAATAAGTAAAACATCAAAGATAAGTTGTGAAAATGAAACAAATCTGGAGCATTTCTAGTTTGCTTATCTGAATACTAAAAAGAAGAATTTAGTCTCAACCCCTTGAGAGCTTTCCTTACTGAATCTTAAAGATACATGTTTCTTATAAACTTCCTTCTGTGAATGCACCGCTATGCAGAACGGGAACACAGCAGAGGGCCGTCGTCCGGTTTATGGCAGAAAGAAAGAAAGAAAGAAAGAGAGGAGAGAGAGGAGAGCTGTGGTCTGTCTTTTCTGCTGACTCAGAGGAAAGTGGAGAGAAATGAAGGTTTTATGGCCAGAGGACAGAGAGGCAGGCGATCAGTCGGCTGGAAGAGAAAAATGCTTCGGTAAAACAAGAGCAGAGAGCAGAAAGAAAGAAAGAAAGAGAGGAAGGACAAGATGATATGTGCAAGTATTGAATATGACATTGATTTTAGTAAAGACGGAGAGAATGGACTGGTTGACTGGAGGAGGAAGAGAATAATGGGTTGGTGAGGAGGGAGAGAAAAGTAGTTGGAAGGAGGAGAGGAGGAGGGATAGAGAGAGGAAAAAGAAACTGGCAGCAACAGTCCTGAAGCCTTTCTGCTATTGTTTGAAAGGCTTCTGCGTCAGTGTTGGCTCTCTGCTCATGTCATACCACTGCATGTGTGTGTGTGTGTGTGTGTGTGTGTGTTTGGGGTAACTACACAGTCAGGAATGTGGCAGACAGTGAAATACTGTGGAGCAGATCGCTGAGTAATTACACGCCAGTAATTAGTGTGTAATTAATATAAAATAAGACTCCACTGTTGTGGAACTCAGAGGCAGCCATGTCAAAGCTTCCCCCATTGACTGTACAACGCTGCCACGTTGTGTCGGCTTATTCTCCCTTTATTCAGATGTGATTTCACTATTTAGTGGAAAATAAGTGGCTTAAAGGGACCGTTTGTAACTTCTACACGTATAAATCAATGCGGGTTGGGGTCCCATGCGCGCTTGCGTGTTTCCAGTGTCTTGTTTCCTGAAGTGACTGGGAACCGGAGCGAGTAACGTTATCGTCTCCGACTAAAACTCCGGTCTCTCTCCTGTTCCTTCTGACCATGGTCGGGAGGCTGAGGCAGGAAAACACAGTATCAGCATTGATTCATGGAGAGACCTTCGTCTGGTCAGCTAACATTACTGCCAAGCAGCTGAAATATAGAGTGATATTGTGCTTTTAGCTGACGTGTGTCGCCTCATTGCTTTGAGCAATGCTCGTTCATGTCTATGTAGAGCGAGCACAAGCGCGAGCAACAGGACGCTGACTTTCATTGACTTAACGGCCACATGTGTCACTGTTAACAAGACATTTCTGATTCTTACAAACAGTCCCTTTAAATGTGAACCGATGAGATGTATGTTTTGCACATTTTTTATTTGTATTAATCTTTTAAAGAAAAGGCGTGTTACGTGGCAACAAGTAGATGTGTTCATCTCAGCATCAGGACCTGAACCCAGTGGTTTGCCTGCGATAGCCTACAGTCGGAGTACAGCGGGGTACACCCTGGACAGACAACCACTCACGCTCACATTCACACCAATGACCCTAACATGCATGTCTTTGGACTGTGGGAGGAAACCTGAGCACCCGGAGAAACCCACGCTAACATAGGGAGAACACGCAAACTCCACACAGAAGGGCCCCAAGCCGGGTTTGCGACCCTCTTGGGGCTCAATCATTTCCTAAAACAGCTGCTCCCTGTAGTTTTAATGAAACATCTTTCAAACAAAAGAGGAAATAGTGCATTTTTGGGGGACTATTTTCAGCAGTGGATTTATCTATATTTGTCGCTCTAATGAGTATTTCTGGCAGCAGGACATACGGTGTATGTAATGAAGGAACATGTCACCCGGTGCAACAGTGTGACTCACTGATGTGTTTTCATAGTTTTCGGACAACAGTGGAGCTCTGTGGCACAGAAGAAGGAGATGTTTTTTAATCAGTGGGACAAACAGTTTTTCTGTATGCAGCATGTATGTTCCAACCACATCACAAACAGCATACTGTATACCCAGCTGTCCTTTCCCCCCTAGTTCTCTATTCAGACATTATGCATACTGGTCTTTGTCATATATAGTAATATGAATATAAAGATATGAACGAGTCTCAGTATTGGAGTGGTCCTCATTGTGTCAGTACATATTTCTTTGCCCATGTATTTCTCCTGACTCACTGACTGAGTCATGGAGGCTTGTCTTACAGCAGGAATTCCATTCTGTCTCCTGCATGAGACGCACACACACACACACACACACACACACACACACACACACCCCAGGTTGTTGTGGCTCCAGTGATTAGCTGCCCACCCCCATCTACCAAACCACACACATACAGATCCACCAAACACAGTGATCTTCACTGACCCCTGAGTTAAAGCACACACAGGTGTCCTCCATAAAGTCAGTCAGTCAATGGAGCAGTGAATCGGCCAATCAGAACACAAGTCAGTCAGTCAGTAAAGTTCTGCTCTACTGTATATATCCTCTCATTTAAACACCTGAAAACCCAGATCCTGACTTTACCTGACAGTTTGTCCCAGTACAGAAACGTAGTAGTCCTATGTGACTCATACATGCCAGCAGATGTGACTCAGTAGACAGAGTCACCTTTGACCCACATACCACGGGGTTCTGAGACACTACACAGAGCACCTGGAAAGGCTTTGGAGACGCTGGAGACGGACAGCTTTGGGCCTCAGTGATCACACTGAACAACATAAATATATCTGTGCTTGATGGTCTGTGTCGTGTCAGATGAATACCTGCGTTCAGAAGGAGGACACCAGGGTGCATATATACACCGATCAGCCATAACATTATGACCACCTGCCTAATATTGAGTAGGTCCCCCCTTTTGCTGCCAAAAAAGCCCTGACCCGTCGAGGCATGGACTCCACTAGACCTCTGAAGGTCTGCTGTGGTATCTGGCACCAACTTGTGCTGGACTTGTTTGTCCAGCACATCCCACAGATGCTCCATTGGATTCAGATCTGGAGAATTTGGAGGCTGAGTCAACACCTCGAACTCGTCGCCATCCACGTGATGTAGAAGAAAACGTGCTACATGGAATATGTCCAATCCTTAGAACCATATCAAAAGGTAGACAGTCAGATGTACACATTTCTAAAAGCTCTGTGTTTCCTGTCTAGACTGAAATGTGAGCTACTGTTATCCACTACTATGCTGGTTTTGAACATCTCAGATGTTTAAATAGAGAGAAAAATAAGAATTTTTGAAATGTTCATGTCCATTAGTGAGGTCATGGCCAAAACAAGAAAATAGTTAATTTAAATTGATTAATTCATTGATTGATCGTAAGTGTCTTGAACTGCATGGTACTCTGCCTGTTTGCATTACAAAACACTGCAAAAAAAACTAAGATGGTCATGAAACAGTTCCTAATGTATACTTTATATTAAATATTCTAGCTTTTTTTCCCCTCTATTAGCCAGCATACGGTAGACAGAGGTGATGGGAAGTCAGAAAGAAAAGTTAAAATATGCTACAAAGATCCCAACCAGATTTGAATAAGGGATGTTGGGATTACACGATCAGCATCTTAAGCCTCCAGGCCACCAGGACACCCAACGCTCTTTATTTCCAATTACCACTCCAAACCAACGATGTGTGGAAAAATGTCAATTGTACTGTCACATCAAGTCTCTTGAGACTTGTGAAATCTGCCAGATATGTGACCACAGTCACTTCGGACATGAATGCTGCAGTGTGTTTGAGACACATTGAGATTTGGACCAGTGGTGAAAGACAAGGCTTTGTCCTGTTTCTGGACTGACTCATACCACACTGGTCATGGACTGCCCATTACAGAGACCGTTCCCATGCACATCAACATTCTTAGTGGTCAAGTAGTCATCTCCCAGAACACGAACAGACTGGATCAAGTTGACTTCCGCCCCCGATTAATAGATCAGGTTGTTTTCTCAGAGTGTTTCATTGTATTTTCTTTACAATTAGCATGAATACCAAATATGGATTTATCTAGAGATGGATTCTGGATTATCTAGAGACAACACAGTGGCTCAGTTATTCGCACTGTCAGGTCATAGAAAGAAAGCTTCCTGGCTAGAATGCCTATTCTTCTCTTGTTCAACTGGGTGTTCCTACAGTCAAAAGTCCCATTGAAAATGGATGTGTAACAAAATAATCCAAGCTCACAGGTCCTATCAACTGCTTTACGTGATCTGTCGATCACCGTACAGTACAGTAGAGGCCGATAGAATACTGACCTAATTTACCAGAAAAATCAACAGCTTGGGATGGAAATATCAAGTTTCCTTTTATGATGACACACATGGTAGATCCAGTAGGGTATAGGACTGTGTGGGACTGGGATGAAAAGGCTGGGTCTGGAGGGATGTGCATGTAGGTGATGAAAAATCCTTACAAAAACCACAAAACTACCTTCATCTCTGAATCTCTGCAGGCGCAAATTAATATACTCAAGGTTGCATGAATTGTTACATTCTAAGGCTCAATTTGCCCTTATTTTTTAAGCATTGGGAAAAGGCTAAGCACAAGTATACATTAAGTGATTGGCCAAAAGGGCCAGTGTGTAGCATTATGGGGGATCTATTAGCTGAAATGGAATATAATATTCATAATTATGTTTTCATTAGTGTATAATCACCTGAAACTAAGAATCGTTGTGTTTTCGTTAGCTTTGAATGAGTCCTTCATATCTACATAGGGAGCGGGTCCTCTTCACGGAGTCCTCCATGGTGCTCGGCCATGTTTCTACAGTAGCCCAGAAAGGACAAACCAAACTCTGACTCTAGAGAGAGCCTTTCACGTTTTTACGTTAGCTGAAGGCCATTGTAGTTCTCCACCGACACGCTTGTGAAACTGCGGTAACGTGAGCCGCAGAGGGCAAAACCGTGGTACCGCCAGCCGCCGTCCAACTTCCGTTGCTCCCATAAGTAGTGTTATTATGGTAAGGATGGCCTCTGAGCGAGGCGAATGGCGTTACCATGGTTTTGCACTCTGCATGTAATGTTATCGCAGTCTTGGTAAGGTAGGAAAGAGCAGCGGGGTGTTCAATTTGTTGCAATCAGCAACCACACCACTAGATGCCGCCAAATCCTACACACCGTACCTTTAAGCATTAATTTAAGGAGCAGACTGATTTGGGACTTCACTTCATCTTGTCTGATGATTTCAGTGTCGGCCCTTACCGACAGAAGTTTACGAATCTTGTTGTCTCTCCAGTTAAGACATTTTCGTTGGCGTCTTTGAGTAAATGACCGTTCTTCTTCACCATCAGATGTTTGTTTGTTTCACATACAGCATCTCTGGGTAATGTCTACATAAATTCAGGTTTGCAGTGCATGTGTAAAAGGGGCTTTAGTTGTTGTACCTCTTAAATTGACTGCCATGCACATTTCACCTTAATCCTAACATAAAATCTGCATGGAGTTTTAAGGTATAAAATGAAGGGCCTCTCTTCCATAGTGTATTGAAGTGGTTAAGCCACTAAGGCTAAAGCTTTCTTGCTGATGTCTCAGAACTAGAGTGTGTGAAGTCCTCTGCTCCTGCCAGTATACGTATTCAGCATATACCTGTATTTTTGTGCCCTTGGTTTCACAGTACAGTTGGGTGCAGTTAGCAGACAAACAACAAGCTATGAATCACTGGATGTTTTTCCCCCACTGCTCAGTGCTGAATCATAGAGTCAACACTGCAGTCTCAGCTGCAGCTTTCTCAACAGATTTATGTGAGTGATCAAAGTGTCACAGTTCACCAGTGTGGAGATTTACGCCCCTGTGGTTGTGAAACCATTTTAAACCATACACCTTTTGGTCTGTTGTTTTCCCCCTAACATTTCTGTGGAGAGATACAGCGTTACAAGATATTGATGCATTAATGCTTCTCGTGCAGCTTCATGTCACAGCAGTTTTAAGCTTCTGTGTTGTATTCCAGCCTGAAGATGAAGGCTTCAGCACTTTATCACGAGTGTGTTTTGAGCAGAGAAATAAAGACTGTAATCTCTCTGTCACACTCAGTGATCAGAGGGTGTGTCAGCAGGGTTTAGCTCAGGTCTTTGCTACCTGTGTAAGTGCAGGTTTGTAAAGCCCTTAAACACAGCAGCGGTGGGCAGCTCTGTGGACACACATTCAAATCTTCTGTTGTGTATTGCACATACTCATTTCTCAAGGTGTGGGGTCACAATCATTGTCCTTGATACTCCAAATTTTCCCCCATTCCCTAACAGGAGTTGGTTAACATGTTCATGATGCCAGACTAAATGAATGACGTGAAACACAATCAGTCTGATAAAATAGCGCCCCCTAAATCCCCAAATTAAAACGGGGTGTCTGCTAGTGTATGCAAGCCTGGTGGCCCGCTCTGCCTACATTGACTCCCTGCTGGGCCTAAGCATCGGGGAATGTATTTTTCAGATGTTTTTTTTTTTAAATTATTATACTACTATTATATTAGTGAACTCCTTAAGGGAAAAACCAGTGTGTAGGTTGTGTGTTTAACGTCAGCGAGTGTCGCTGTGCGGTACAGACAGAGAGAGAGAGGAAGCGTGTGTGTGTGTGTGTGACGGACCAAGCGAGTATGAAGTTAACAGTATAGCTTTAAGCGTAGCAGTGCAGTGTGTACGGTTGAGGCTGTCGATGAATAAATGCTACAACTCCTCAAGACACAAGCCAAGTTCCCTTGTCTTGCTTGCCACAGTCTGTTTACTGAAGGTGTTAGCCCCGAAATTAGCCACAACTTCAGGGCTTGGGCTCGCTTGAGGTGGGCTGTTAGAGGTCCCATATTGTAAAAAGTGAGATTTTCAGGTCTTTTACATTATACAGCAGGTTTTATGTGCTGTATAAATACTGTTAATCTATCAAAACACTCAATATACGGAGAACTACACACAGCCCGTATTTAGAAATTGCATTTTTGAAACAAGCCGTTAGGATTTCTGTCCATTTGTGATGTCACAAACATACAATATTTAGACCATTACACGGTTTTAAACGTAAACATTCTAAATGTGTCCCAGCTTATTTCCTGTTGCAGCGTATGTAAATAACATCAGCTGACAGGAAGTGAACATGGACCCAAGCTGTTGCCTAGCAACGCAATTCCATTGAAATGCACTAAAATGGAGTGTTTCAGTCAGAAGGTAATTACAGGTGTATTCAGGCAGACAGTACGAGGAAAATAATGTGTTTTTTGAACATCACAGCATGTAAACATGTTCTAGGAGAAACACAAAATACAAGTATGAACCTGAAAATGAGCACAATATGGGACCTTTAAGTTGGACCAGCGCTATTCTCATTATTACAAGCCGCTCCCCGCCGTTGCCTCGCGGAAAGCCGGTAAAATTAAAGTTAGTTTAAAGGTAACACAGTTATAGATTAGTTACTTTCACACTAAAAGAAAGAACTGGTGTAAAATGCATTCAGTCAAATCTCAGCTGTAGTAAAAAACAGTTCTACTTGTGTAAGATGTTTTGATTCTTCCACCCTCCATTTCTCACTGTTGTGTGCAAGGAGGAGCCGCTTTGAAGCAGCCAACTATCTGTGTGTGTGTGTGTGTGTGTGTGTCTGGCAGCTATTCATAAGTTCTTACCAGGGTTGTCTGTCAACAGGTTAAGCAACACTGAGGCCACGCCCACGTGAGCCTATCCTGTGCTTCGGGCTACACAATCCCTGCTGTTGTTTCTGCTGTTAGTCACAGCCTGAAGGCAGGAATTCTTCAGCTGGGATCATCACTTGTTAAAGCAGCAGCCTTAACTAGCACTTAGCAGGGCACATAAAGCTGGGGGGCTATTTGGAAAAGACAGATTTTGTTGTATTTTTTTTTTTAGCACCAAAGGGTGCAAAGAATAACCCATGACAAGCAAGTCTATTTGTAATTTGACATATTTATTGTGTGAACCTTAAAAATTAAAGTTTTTTAGATAACCTTTAGATGGCCTTCACCTACTGGAAGTACTCCGTTTGTTTTTGGTCAGGGGTGGCGCCCGGGTAGAGCGTGCAGGAGGCGGGACATGACGCGGATTATACCACGGTCACGTAGCCGGTTGGTAATTTGGTCATAAACAACCAAATCTCTTGCCGTTCCTTGAATATGTCTGAGGATTTTGGTGTCAGCCCTTACTGACAGAGGTTCCCAAATGTCGTCGTCTCTCCAGTTCGACGTTTTTGTCGGCGTCTGTGTAAGTGACCCTTCTTCTTCACCCTCTCGGATGTTTGTTTTCACCGGCCGTGATGGAACGTCATCGACACGCCCACTCGCTCGCTGTGAAGTCTCCAGACAATGACGGTCTCTATTCACATGTAGGCTCAATCAGACATTGCACAGACTTTGTACCAGGAAGCTGGCACTGTAAAGTCCAGTGAATGTCCGGTCTGAACGAGTCAGACATTTGTGTTCTCCCATACAGCTCCTCCGGGTAATGTCTGAATAAGTTTCAGGCTTGCAGCGCATGTGTGAAAGGGGCTTTAGATGTATCTCTTAGAACATACACAGACTTGACAAAGCTCATCCAGAGCCACAGAAGACATGATAGAGCTGTTAAACTGATTTTCATGGGTAACGTCAGCGGAGTGCCCCTTAAAAGGTCATGGAGTTTCATTAAGGTTCTTTATGGTTCTTTTCTCTGAAGGTTTGATTATTATTGCTCTTTTAATTACTCACAGCACCCAAGGTTTACCTCAGAACTGTATTTAGGTCAAGCATTTGGATCATTGAACACTACAGCTCTCCACTGAGACAAAATATAACACATTACAGCTTCACACATTACTGCTCCCACACACAGCGGTACGATTGGCTTAGAAATTATGGATGACTAATGTAGAGAAGCTTCTCCATGTACTCTAGGCCTGTAGTGGTGTTGTAAATCTCGGCGTGTCCTGCAGCAGTCTCCGGCTCCAGCTAGATGCTCCGCCGGGCGGAGGGTTCTTTTTTCTGCTGTTGTTGAAATCAGCCGTGCGCTCGCAACTATTTCTCGAGAACAGTCTGACGTGCCAGGTCAGGAAAAGAGGGAGGGGGATGGATTGAAGGAGAAAGAGGTGGAGGTTAGGAGAGAGAGAGAGAAGGGCGGAGGGAAGAAGAGGAAGAAACAAAGAAAAGAATAAAAAACAAGATTGCTATGCTTGATTTTTTTGGTTACTCATCTCGATGTGTGTGTGTGTGTGTGTGTGTGTGTGTGTGCGGTGACACCTCTGGAATGTGGGGGTAAAAGGAGAGTTGTGTGTTTGTATGCGGAGGCTGTGGAATGCCATAGTAAGTGGGACTGTGTGTTAGTGAGTGTGAGACAGAAGCAGAGAGGGTGAGAGACAGGCCCAGGCTCGTTTCAGCGATAGCAGGGATATAGAAACACACACACACACTACAGCTATGCAATGATACACACATTTTGTTCCACAAAGACACAGGGTCAAGTTACAGTAGAGTATCTGCAGGTCCCAGAATACTAAAAAAAAAACCTCTGTATCAACCAAAAAAAATGTTTCTTTTTAAATGCCCCAACTCATGTTCACTCAACCAAATCAAAACAGAGCACAGTTAGTCCAATACGAATCTTTATGGATCTCAACTCTCATTAAAGTGGCAGTAGTCAGTATATGTTTGGCATCATTGGGCAAAAAGAAAGAAATAGGCATTAACGTAACATAATATTGATTCATATTTGATCAGCGCTGCCTAGTTTGACCGTTTGATAAGAGTTCGCGAGTGATTGACAGCCGGCTCTCATAGACAGCAGATGGACAGCAGACCTCAGATCAGCTCTTATTGCTTGTTTTCCTCCGGTCTGTGAAATCATATTTGCTCCAATCTCGCCTATTTCAGCTTCAACAGTGCTCACTAGTCACTCCCAGTATCACTAATGGGGCTGTTTTTTTCTGTTGTTTTTTAAAAGCTAGGGTTGGTAATCTTCAGGAACTAACAAGAGTACGCTAAATTTCAAAAAATGATCCAACCTAAAAACCCAGCCCAGTGTTGCCTTACTCTTTTCCAATGAAAGTAGCTAGCAGCACTATAGCTCCAAAAGTCCCTAAATCTAGAGAGAAAGTCACCAAGTCATCAACACTGACAGTCCGTCTCCTCCGGCCTCCCACCAAAGACACTCCCCCAAAATGATCATTATGAACGTAAACAATGAACATGGCTATTGTTAGCACTCACAGCTGTCAAGCTAGCAGCTTGTGGAAGACTCTGGTGACGCACAAATTGATTGGACGGGCTTAATACAGACCTTCCAGACCTTCGACAGCAAAGATAGCAGATTTTTTTATTGTCAGAGTATTTGATTTATTGATTGTTAAAGGAATGTAAAGAGAATTCCAACAAATGAAACAACAAATATTTTTGAAGAAGATTACCAACCCCTAGGTTTAAAATGATCCTAAATGTATTACCAGGTACTGATACCCTGTTATGAAACATGTTACAGAAAAGAATAAGGGCCATATTGAAAATTCTTTGAGTTGTGAGATTTATCTAAAAACATTTTGCGAACCAATACTGAGGGAAAGCATCTGATCTCTGTCATTATTTTTGGATTTCATGAATTAATAATTTAGAGAATAATCTCCGAACTTTTGAAAATCATTAGTCAAATTAAAGAATAGTCAACAAACGGAAAATTCACCAAAAAAAAAAACAATTGACCTCCCAAAGGAACTGTTATTACAATGTCAGGTTGTGGAGATCCAAAGATATTATTCATATTTATATTATTTCCTTTAAATACAATGGTGAAGCCACAAAAACACTCAATGTGACCAACAATCAGCTTCAAATGAAGAGCTGCAACAAGCTGCTACACGATATATATCTATATATGTATATAGATATATATGTATATAGATCTATAGATATATATATATGATATGTTACTGTCAGACAGAGTAGAAAAGTTTATTTTAACAACCCTCAAGCTACATTAAGTGGTAAACTGTATGCTAAAGGGTTTTGATATGCAACACAGAAAATGGTGAAAAATGTCGATCAGTGTTTCCCAAAGCCCAAGACGACGTCTTGTTTTGTCCACAACTCAAAGATGTTCAGTTTACTGTCATAGAGGAGTAAAGAAACCAGAACATATTCACATTTAAGAAGCTGGAATCAGAGAATTTAGACTTTTCTTTCATATGAATTTTTTTTCACTTCCACATTAGGCCAGACATGCAAATGTAGTAAAATGCAGTAAAAACAACAATACCTGAGACAAACTAAATGAACAGCGTTTGCTTTGGGAAGAAACAAAACCGAAATACACACAGACACACACACAATCCCTCTCTAGTCCTCTTCTCTCATGTGGAGTCTTGTCCCGAGGACGCGCCGAATGTTTTACTACCATCTTTGCGCGCGCACACACACACACACACACACACACAGGTTTGTTGGGCTGTGTCCCAGCAGAGGGATCTCTTGTATATTGCGTGTTTCAGTTTTACTGCATGTTCTTAGGGATTCATTGCTTGACTGTCTAGATAAGAGGAGCCGCTCTTGACTGTGCAATGCAGTATATTAATATGCTTACCGTCTGGTTAGAATATAAAATGATTTAATTCATGTAGAACAAGTCAAGAATGTGGTGGCAAACATTCTGGTGAAGTGATTTCACGGAGGTGTAACAGGCTCAGTAGAGTATGCGTCTGTGTCTGTAGCCTGTCCAGTCACAGTCCAGTGTGTGGCTGTGAAGTTCAGTCTGTCGTCTCTAACTTTCTCTGTGATCAACAATGTTTAAGGTCGATGCAGTCAATGATACAGCATAGCTGTTGGCATTAATCTGTACCATCAGAACATAATGGTTTGTGTCTGTCTGTCCCACTCCTTAGCAGGATGTTGGCTGTGGTGCAGTTTTATTGTTTGCTGCATGAAAAGACGACGCAGAAGAAGAGACTTGGCTGTTTTTCTTTAGTTCAGGAGTTTCACTGCGGACAGAGTTTCACCTGGAAAGGCTTGTGTGGCTGTGAAGCGTTTTCAAACGGGAATAACGTGGTCTCGCACTTCTTCACCTCAGCCAGTCGTGTTTTTCTCTGCCTAGCTCCAGCTCACCTCAGATAGCACCGACTCACCCAGATTGACTCCAGGCTGCAGGGAGAACTGAGCTGTTTGACTTCCTGCAGGAGAGCTGGGAGACGAACAACAAGAGAAGAAGAAGAAAAAGGAAGAGCAGAAATGAATTGTGACTGCTGCAGAAACAGAAGGATTCATAGAATAGATGGAGAGACACACGGGAGGGAAGTTTCTTTTTGTGGTGGCATTGTGGTGAATAGGCACACACACACACACACACACACACACACACACATATTCAAATATATAAAACCTCTTGTGGCAGGCTAGTATTTGTCCCCAGGGGTCAAATAGGAGGCAAGAGACAAAGGACATTAAGCCACACACACACACACACACACGCTCACACAGATGAGTGACCTGTCTATACTGAGCTCGCTCCACCAGCTGTTCACATTACTTTCTCTTCAGTGGACATCTCTCTGTTTCTCCCTTTCTCTCTTCCTTTCTTTTTAGCAGTTGGAGTTGCTGGTATTCTAAAAGAAAGCTAGAATGGCACTCGAATAGCGCAGACCTCCGCCTCTCCCATTCAGCAGCCTTGTTATGTCTGTATAACGTTACACTACGTTGTCTCTCATCCCGTCATCTACTGCTTTTTTCTTTCTCACCGCGGACGGACAGCAGCTCCCGCACACACATCCACACATGTATCTCTCTGCTCAAAGAAGTAAGACGAAGGTGTGGTCACGCGTCATCAGTTACACTGCGATTGTGTTATACCCTGTGGTCTTAATGCTCAGGCTGATCGGAATTCTTAAAAAAATTCCTGAATTCAGATCATGATCCGGATCGCCACCAAAATCTAATGGATTGTTCATTGTGCCTCACCCCACCCCTCCAAAATATTTCAAATCCAATGCAAACTTTTGAAGTAATCCTGCTAACAGACAAACAAACAAACAAACAAACCAACGCCGGTGAAAACATAACCTCCTTCCAAGGCCCTTGGTCTTGGCGTTGGTAAAAGTGTCACAAAACTTTGTTTATTTTTAGTCTTGATGATTAAATGCTTCATCACATTAACTGGTCGTCATGACATTGTAAATGCTGCCACTTCCATAAATGATAATCAGTCTAAAGATGTTGAAACAGAAGGTCACTTCACTGACAGGGTTTATTACAGTTTTCACAAACAGTGTAGATCATACCAGTGTTTTTTCCCATTCACATGCATACCACATACCATACCATAACTGCCAACCATCCAAAGCAGACCAGACCGTTAGGACTGCAACGGTTCATTTTCAAAGTTGATTCCAGTACGAATTATCCGCTTTGCTGTGTTCGATTTTCGCAATGACTTTCCTCCTAAATATTGCCGTGTCCACTCCACACAGCAAAGAGCTATCCAGACAGAGAATGTCTAAGGGGCTAACGTTAACTACATAATACATAAACTAACCAGACTCCATATGTGATGCTAACACCAACGTTAGCTGTTGTGGCTAGCCTCGTTCCATGATTATATATACTGTATATGTAACATATAACATTAGCAAATGCATATCAGCTAAATTACCATCTTCATCATATATCCCAGCTGCTGGGCGATCTCCAGCCATATAGTCCTTTATTTGGTTGTTGAGGTCGTAGTGTTTGTCGTACGTTATTGGGTGTTGAGAAGGGGACGGTTTGTTGTTAATCCAAAACACCAATAGTCCAAAAAATGTCCCATATGACAGAAAAAAGTACATTTGTCCAACAGTCCATTACCCCGAAAACAAACGGCCATTGTTCCAAGGCTTGTTTTGTATTGTTTCAATTTACGACATTAACCACATGTGTAAAACTGTGACTGTGATCCAGAAGTTCATTTTGTAGGAGACAGGGTTGGAATTGATCAAAGTGTGTGCTTTCTGTTAAAGTTAAGAGTTTTTCTAAACATATACAGTATATTGTATATGCATCAAATTCCTCATAGGCTGAAGAGGAAGGTAGGAAGACAACCACACAATGACCAAACAAAGCAAAAAAGTGTTAATGTGGAATTCATATTAACCCATGCCCTGCCCAAAGAATTAGCGCCGTGTCAAAAAGGCCAAATTACAATCCCCAGAATGCACCAGTGTTACTATGATATACTGCTTTGGAAGTTATTTCTACTCTAAGTGTAGTCATCATCTGAGAAGTGTTCAGCCCTTTAAACTCTCCTCCTCTTTACCCTTTCTTTTGTCAGTCCTCTGCTCTCTTTCATGCTCTGTCATCTCCCTGACGACAAGACGCCATTGAAGTTTTGGCGTCGCTCTGCGGCAGCCGGTTGCCCCGGCAACGGTCGTTGTGGTAACTTCACATTGTTGAGGCCTGATTCTCCTGGGACTCATCCCGAGAGGTCTGGGCTAATGTGATTATCTCCCACTGTGTTCTCATTTCTCCTCACTCCCAGACTGCCCCTGTAGAGTGGATGTACAAGTGTCTACTTGATGGCTTTCTCACGCTGATTAGCAGACAAGGATGTTTGCGAGGCTTCCAGCCATGTCTACACGGAGCTGATTGGGCTGTTTAAAGGATGAAACCGTGGATTTAGTACTCAAAGTGCTTAATGGATGTTTAGTGCCAGAATACAGTACTTTTAAATGTTAAGAGCAAGCCAAAATGTTTGGCACTGTTGGTCCATCAAGTACAAATGAGATACCAGAGACATTATAGGCAGAAGACCATGTCTGTTCACCAATGAATTAGTCAAACCTTAGTTCCTCATGTGGTTTAGTCATTCAGGTGTGGAATTTAGTCAGTAACCATAGAAATGTCAAGCAAGTGTAGGCATGTAGAGTACAGCTGAGCACTTGGGAAGGAAGCAAATGGAAATGTCACATCTCTCTCTCTCTCTCTCTCTCTCTCTCTCTCTCTCTCTCTCTCCCTCCCTCCCTCTGCTTTACTAGAAGCTGCCATGATTCCCACCGCCATCTCCTCTGTTTGTTGCGACAACATATTCATTTGATGTTGACACACATGCACACTGCTGTAGAGAAACTGAAGGTTGAAGGAATATCTTGGCCTGGTTTTGTTAAAACTGGTCAATATTAGTGCCAACATGATACCTGAGTTTCAGTATCAATACCAAGATGACACTTTCTACAAAACATTGTAGACAGTTTTCAATACTCGGTGCTACAGACGTGTTTTAGTACCAAAAAACTATTGATGTTCAGTACTTTAATCCTTTTTGCATCAAAATAGCAATTTAAAAGAAAAAAGTTTAAATCTTTTTAAAAAAGTTGAAGTTGGTTATTTCTGAAACCTAAACTAAAGTATAACTTCACAAGATGCTCCACGTTGCGGCATGCTGCTCTATTTCCCTAAAATTACTACTTTATAATATTATGACTTTATTCTCATAATACTATGACTTTTCTTTTCTCGTAAACTTCTGACTTTATTCTTGTAATATTCTGACTTTATTCTCGAAATCTCCAAAAAAAATTTCTCAATGTGGCCCTAACTCTCCGTCCTACTATACAACTCTATTTAAACTTATTAAAATAGATTTAACATGATTCAGTGTCATTATCATTGCTTTTTGATTATTATTATTATCATTATTATTAATAATAAACTGATCCCTTTTCATGGCAGCTACATTTGAGGAGACATTAACTTCCCTCTAAAACGTAGGGCTGTATCTTTGACTGGACAAACTCAACTGGGATTCACAAAGCGACAGAAATAGAGAGAGCATGAGAACCTATTCAGGGTGATTCTAAGACCTCAAGGTCGAGTCACTGACTCATCGTCCAATTGGGACGGTGTGTGAATCATCCTCATTGCACTTCCTGTTCTCTGGACACTATGAATGGACTAAAACAGGGGAATCCTGTGTTCTGTGTGTGTGTGAGTGCCGGGTGTAAACCTGAACATGTCCATGACTGCATTTTATAGAGGATGAAATTCTAATACTGGCCTCATATGTTGATGTAATGTTATCCTCCTGTGTGTGTGTGTGTGTGTGTGTGTGTGTGAGACTGACCCCAGTCTGTCCTCAGTAGCTGGGTTCATGTCTCTATAGAGACCTGGTGAGAGAAAGAGCAGAGAAGTGTGTTCATTCATCATCCACTCAGCACTCACACAAGAAGCCGAGGTGGTTGGCGGTGGCTCTGCTGTGTGTGCACATACAGTGCACGCTTACTGATACCAGAGAAACCCAGAGGGAGAATAACACAGAGGAAGAGATAAGGCACTTACTGTATATCTGAATGAGTGCAACAGTGTGTATCACTGGCTTCCATGTCAGAGTAACCCAGCGGATGTACAGTACTTACTAATGATGATCTAATAGTTATCAGTGCTGACAGTTACCTGACATTGTAATAGTGAATCAGGACCGTCACAGGATGATAATAAAGTAGAAAGTATTGCAGCATTACGGAGCTATCTGTTTACTTACTTACTTACTTACTTAGGCCTTTTACTCCTCTTACAGGGAATAGGCTGTCAACAAGGCTTCTCCATCTCCGTCTCTATGCTGGGCCTTTCTCTCCAGCTGGTTCCAGGTGTAGCCTGGTGTCTGCCTCGAGGTCTCAGCGCCAGGTGTTCTTTGGCCTTTTCCTTTTTCCTTGCGGGTTCCCAGATAAAGCTTGCCTGGTGTTGTTTGTTGTAGGCTTATGGAGTGTGTGACCTATCCATCTCCAGCATCTTTTGGGGATTTCAGTCAACAATGAACCTAAGAACCCGGAGACATGCTAACACGGGGAGAAGATGCAAACTCCACAAGTCGGGTTTGAACCTGCGGCCCTCTTGCTGTGCTAACCACTGCCCATCACTCTGCACAGTGAAGCTCAAACATGCAGGTGATGGAACAAGAGAGAATACACTTTGACTGGTGGGGGACTTTAAGTAAAGTATGACCTATAAGATGACGAGTTAGACTGAGGAAACGCAGCTATACCTGGAAAAGAAATCCCACTTTTGATCACAAAACTAACTGAATATCACATAATTGTAGAGGTCCGGCATGTATTTGTTTCCTCTATAAGGGACCTCTCTGTGCGAGTTAGCACAACTAGTGATTGGATTTGATGAAGTGAGTATATTAGGGTCGAGTGTCTCTCTCTGTCTCGTCCACAGCCCACTCTGAAGCCGTGAACAGGCCTTCAGTGAAGTGAAAGAAAAGTCCAACGATAAATCTCAAAGCCAATTAAATGGCCTCATTTAGATTGCCAGTGCTTTGTTGGTGTGTGTGTATGTGTGTGTGTGTGTGTGTGTGTGTGTGTGTGTGTGTGTGTGTGTAGCTGGCATTGGGCCAGTACAGGCTGTACTAGTCTGTGATAGTTGGGGTGGAACTCAGACACAGAGAGGGAGGAGAGGAGGCTGGCTTCAGACGTGGACGACAAATATTGGTTTAGTTTCAAAGAGTTCCAGAGAGACTGAGGGGAGGTGTTTCTGTTTGCACGCTGGGTTTGTGTGTGTGTGTGTGTGTGTGTGTGTGTGTGTGTGTGTGGTGATTTGTTTTTCTGTATTTTCTGCTTCATTATTACATTTTTACCATTCCCAATCTCGTGGAATTTGAACCTCCCTGACCCTGGTGTGAGTGTACTGCTACCTATGTGTGTTTGCTGTTGCTGTGTGGGCAATGACTGATGATAACGTATGCAATATGATCCCATTCTGTCCACTAAATGTTGGAAAACTACAGATCATATGGCGTTATGTGAATATAAAATCTATTTATTGGAGCTATTAATCCTATTTATGGTTTTATGTTGGTTTTATTGACTCCAGGCTTTATCAAACAGTGATGTAAACTCAGCGTCCTTGTACTTTGCCCTCTCTTCGGCCGCATGCTAACACATGTAACAGCATGCCGTTTATGAAAATGAATTAGAATATGGCGGCCATCATAATTACATGCACAGCTGCAGGGCTGGGATTTTTTGTTTTTTTCTCACATGTAAAGACAGACACACACTGCATGGTTCAACACAAGGACATTTATTACAGCTGCTGGGTTCCAATTCTATGGAAGAGGATTAATGAAACATGTATTTGACTTCTGAGTTTAAACTCAGAATATCGTCAGAATTCTGACTTTATTCTCAGAAGCTCAGGCTGCGTCCAGAATCAATCACTATTCCCTAATTTGTATTTCCCTACAGGGGTATCTATTGAGGTCCCTAATTAGTTGTAACCTACTCAAATAAATGATGTGAATGGTGTGTGACACTAATCACACATTGTTTACGTTCCTCCAGCCCACTACTGTCACTATTGCAGCAAGTGGCAGCTCAATCCACAGTGCATTGTGGGAAACAATAAGTTTAAACTCAAATGTATTCAACAAATTTGAATCACAATTCGGACATTGTCGAAAAAAATGTGTGACCACGTATTAGCGCCCTGTGTTGATATGATCTACCAGTACACGGACCAACTAATGCTAAACACAAAATATAAGGAGACAGGTCACATGTCCCTACAACAAGCTAGGAGTACAGACTGGAAACTTTGAATAGACAGCTGTAAGCCATGCAATAAGCTATTTTGTCTTCCTGCACTGTTGTGCACTGTGTTGCAGTTCTTCTTGTTCCACACAGTAACAACCCACAGAGCCACAGATATCTTACAAACCGGCCTTGGGGACGAGATGTTTTCCTGTTGCCTTGCTTTATTATGACTACATGTAACAGTACAGGGGACATGGGAGTATGTTTCTTATATTATTTCTGTCTGTCTTCTACAGAACGTGTTGGCCAAGGCGTTGTACGACAATGTGGCGGAGTCTCCGGACGAGCTGTCCTTCCGTAAAGGCGACATCATGACGGTGTTGGAGCGCGACACGCAGGGTCTGGATGGCTGGTGGCTCTGCTCCCTCCACGGTCGCCAAGGCATCGTCCCCGGCAACCGTCTCAAGATCCTGGTCGGCATGTACGACAGCAAGCAGGGCACGCCTTCCACGCCAGAGCCAGCCACTTCCTCCTCCCAGGTGCAGCGACCCCTCCCCCCTCTGAGCGCCTACGCCAAACCATCACGCGCTCCGTCATCTGCTGCCGTCGCCACTTCCTCCTCCGGGTATCCCATCAAGCCCTCGACTCAGTACACGTCTATGCATCCGGCCTACTCCTCTCCCAGCCCCGCACAGCCCAACCCCGACTCAATCTACATGATGCCCCCCTCCCACGGCCCCAAACCAAGTCCACAAAGTCTGTACCAGATCCCCTCCGGCCCAAGCGGACTCCCTCCAGGACCCCCCAGCAAGGGCCCGGCTCTAGCCCAGAGACAGTACCAGCTGGCTGGGCAGGACATCTACCAGGTGCCCCCCTCTATGGGCTCAGGGCCAGGCCAGGGAGCGGCCCCGGCCGGGGGGACGGGAGCTGGGCAGGATGTGTACCAGGTGCCCCCCTCGCTGGATAAAAGGAACTGGGAGAGCAGCAACAAGCCACTGGGCAAGGTAAGAGAGAAGGATTGATTGTGTAGAGAAACATTATTGGATGGATATATGAAAAGGAATGAAGGAGAGTATATCTCTTAAAGCAACAGATGAGAGTAGAACATTCATTTTAATCGTTCCTGGCCTGAGCTGTGGATGTTTTTGTATCATGCACACACACGTATACACAGACTTCCTGCTATTGTCACTGTTTTCGGGTGTATGTGTGTCTATTTTTTGTCAAACCAAAAAGCCAAGGTTGTTCTTTGTGCTGTGTGATAAGGCTGTTGGATGTCTGCCAGTCAGTATCATCTGTTTTTGTAAAGGTGTGGTCCTTCACCTGATGTCAGTGCAACCTGGAATTGACTTTTTTTTATTTATTCTGGGTCTCGGTGGGGAGAGGAAAGTTGTGTGTGCTAAATACTTGGTGCTAGGTGTGTGAGAGGAAGTGGGATCACAGTGGTGAGTGAGTTCAGAGGGTTAATGATTTTCTGTTTCTGTTTCCTTGCTCATTGCTCTTCTACTCTTACTTTGTTTAAGTCACTGCGTTTCCCAACAGAACACCACATTAACGTGGGTAGCGAGAGCAACGACTTAGCCGACTGCCGGGTGTTTGAATGCCGTCTCTCTGTCCGCAGTCTGCACACACACGGTGCAAAGCCCCGCCCTCGGTGAAACACACACAGATCAGAGGAGAGGAGAGAGGAGAGAAACTAGTGTGCCAATAAATGACAGCAAAACGCTGTGAAGACTCTCACACTGAGCTGAAATGAAACAAGTGCACATAAATTAGGTAAATACAATATTTAGTTTAATTCTTTTAGTGAGGTCCCATGGGGGGGGTGGGGGGTTGTATTGGTAGGGGAAACACTGCCCTGCTTAGTCTCCTGTGAACCTCCTGGTAAAATCAATCAGTTTCATCACCAGATAATTGTGCTGCTTAATCTCTAATATCTGACAAGTACAGAGTGACAAGACGTTAAATCGGTGCTCTTGTTTTTTTACCTATTTGCTCACATGATGTTACCCATCTTGAAGCATTTTGCAGGATATTCATTTATTCATCTATGAAGTTGGTATGACTGAAACTTGAAAAACATAAGGAGGAAGACATCTGGTGGGATTATTATTTTATTATCAGTGGTAGTGGTGAGAAAAAAAAAAAAGAAGAAAAGGGGTAATTAAATAGTTCCTAACAAACCATGGAAAAACTACCAAATGAAATGTCCTCGTGCTAGAATCCCATCGTGGCGTTTTCCTTAATGAATCTTCTAAAGTCGTCACTCTCCTGTGTCTCACTGTTCCACGTGATGAGAAGGAAAAGACAGAGCAGAATACTAAGAGAGCTGAGAGACGGAAGAGGTAGAGAAGGAAACGACAGCATGGATGACAAAAGGAGGAAAAAACGCTGACAGAATAAACAGTAGACTGTTTGTGTGTGTGTGTGTGCATGCGTGTGCGTGCGTGCGTGCGTGTGTGTGTGTGTGTGTGCGTGCACGCAGAGGAGGACCAGTGAAATAATAAGATTGTTAATAATTCAGCTCTGATCTTGTGGTTGGGTGAGTAAGCACTTTACTGTGCCAGCAGGTGACAGGCTGTGTGTGTGTGTGTGTATGTGTGTGTGTGTGTGTGTGTGTGTGTGTGTACTCTGGGGAAGCCCCTGCAGGCTTGCTGTGGTGCAGTCAGCCATATGTGTAAGCACCACTGTGAGCCAGAGTGTGTGTGTGTGTGTGTGTGTGTGTGTGTGTGTGTGTGTGTGTGTGTGTGTGTGTGTGTGTTGATGATGGAGATGTTTGGTCCAGCTGCTCCCCTGTTCCTTAACATATGAACTCATCTGTGTTCCTGTCTATCTCTAAACTGCTTCATAATAAATTCATATGCAGCAACTGAAATGTGACAACCAGGGAAATGCTTCAATTCAGCAGGAAGGTTATTGTGTCTCTCCAACAGCATCAGGGGACACTAAAGGTGGAGATGTGGTCTCTCAGACAATGTTGAAAAGGGCTTTTTTTAGAACAGCTACTGTATACATAAGAAGAGAAGAAGAGATGCTGGTTGTCTTATTTTCCCACAGAGCTATAGAACATGCACGCTGAGCCCAGCAGTGATAATGTGCACGGCACAAACAGCATGGTGAAGATGTTGTTTACTTTGATGATGTGTTGGAGGCAGAGCTCTGCAGCTCGTCATCCAACAGCTCACTGTGGCTGTGGCACTGTGGTTCCTGTGTGTCCATATAGTGTCTGTGTAGACCGATCTTTATCAAACAATAGCACCACTAACAAAAGCACCTCTCTCCATACTGATCTCAATACCAGGAAGCAGGTAATGTTTTCACCAGCGTTGGTTTGTTTGTTTGTTGGTTTGTCTGTTAGCAGGATTACTCCAAAAATTTGCGATGGATTTGAATTACATTTTCTGGAGGGGTGGAGTGTAGCACAATGAACAATCCATTAGATTTTGGTGGCGATCCGGATTATGATCCGGATTCAGGAATTTTTTTAAGGATTCCAATCAGCCTGAGCATTAAGACCACAGGGTAGAACACATGCGCAGTGTGACTGATGGTGTGTTGATGACGCGTGACCCCGCCTCCTTCTGAGAGCAGAGAGATACATGTGTGGATGTGTGTGCGGGAGCTGCTGGCCGTCCGTGAGAAAGAAAAAAGCGATAGATGACGGGATGAGAGACAACGTAGTGTAACGTTATACAGACATAGCAAGGCTGCTGAATGAGAAAGGCATCCGCTGATACGTTACACGGAAACACACCGTGTTAATAACAAGCCGACCACCTCACGGTACCGCCAGCTGGGAGCTGGGATCTGTTTTTTAAAGTCACGCTCCTTGGCGGAGGTCTGCGCTCTCCGAGTGCCATTCTATAGTTCCATATTGGTCAAACTCTAATCAACTCTGAAGGGACGTGTAAACAGTAAAGTCATATCCTGGGTGTACATGTCGCCATGAATTCACCAGGGAGGGAGAGAAGCAGGAAAAGAGGGAGTGGTGTCCCGGAGGTTAGCATGTGTTTACCTCTGCAGTGTCACTCACTACTGTATTAACAGTGAGATAACAGAGGGAATATGCATTTTTTATGTACACCACATGGCCAAAGGTGTGCCGATACTCCAACATTCCATATGTGATAGTTAATATTTGCTCTCATTCAGACACAATGGGGCATTAGTGAGGACCAACACTGCTGTTGGGTGATCAGGTCTGGCTCACAGTCCAGTTCATCCCAATGATGCTGGATGGGGTTGAGGTCAGGGCCTGCTCAGTGCAGGCCAGTCACGTTCTTCCACAGCAAACTGGGAAAACAATTTCTTTATGGAGCTGGTTTTGTGCACAGAAGCATTGTCATGTTGAAACAGGAAAGGGACAAACACAAACTGTTGACACAAAGTTGGAGACACACTGTTGTCCAAAATACCACTATAGCCCCTTTCATTACTGGAACAGAGGTGCTCCAGACCTAATTTCTTATTAATTCCCATTTTCACAAACTATTTTGTTACAAACTTTCTCATTTTACAGTTAAACAGTACACTACAAGATGATTCTGAAAACATTTGAGGAGAGAAATAGACATTAACGTAACAGAATATTGATTCATATTTGATCAGCGCTGCCTAGTTTCACAGTTTGGTCGGAGTTCAGAGTGATTGACAGCTGGCTCTCATAGACGGCAGCTGGACAGCAGACCTCAGATCAGCTCTTACTGCTTGTTTTCCTCCGGTCTGTGAAATCTTGCAAATGCTGTTAGGAGCACCGGAGGACACAGAGGAACGTGATTTTTTTCAGGTTACCTGTTTCATGTACTACTGTCACCATATAGCGTTTTATAAAAATAACTTTTGTTAATCATATTTGCTCCAATCTGGCCTACTTCAGCTTTAATCTTCACTTGTTGACTCCATCCTTCTGGTTATCACTACAGTTTATTTTTGACCCATTGCAAACACCCCGCGTTCGCATCTCGACGTAACTCACAGCTCGTATTAAAACACTGTCATTCTTAAAGTATCCGTACTAATAAAACAGTATATTGACCGTTTTTAACGGCCGGTTATCGTGATACGTTGCTGGTATCGGTATACTGTGCAACACTGACTGCTTTCCATTATGTCATTATGGTATTTTTTTTAACCCTCAAATATCTATTTTGGTATCAACCTAAAAAATCCAGTATTGGTGGTAATGTGTGGATACATTTGAGAGGTCTGCTCTGTGTCACCACGAGAGAGAATGAAGTCTTCTGTATGTGTTATAATCCAAGCTTCTCTGTGCTTTGTTTAGCAGGCCGGCCATGCGTGCCTTTTAATGCATGTTAGTGCATGTGAGCGTGCCCCACTGGTTAGCTCGTGGCCACCACTCTGCACCGCTCTTATACGGCGGTTACAGCTGATAACGCCTGTCCCAACCCATGGTGTCATTGCAGAAGCGTAGTAGTACTGAACCTTCTATTGTCAGTGTAAGAGCAAAGTGTGTGTGTGTGTGTGTGTGTGTGTGTGTGTGTGTGTGTGTCACATGCTTTATGTATTTACCTTGCCAATGCCCTTCATTGTAATGAGTTGCTCTTATGCTCACTTACCTCCCCCTGCCTCCCCCTCCGTACACACACACATAACTAAAAGAGACACACACTCCACTCCTTCCAGTTAGTCATTACAAGATAAGGAATACCTGCTGAGGGAAGACTCCACTCACTCTCTCTCATTCACCCACTCATCCACACATCCACACAGATGAAGCGGTAATTGAAGAGTGATGAAAAGTGCAGTGTTGGTTTCAACATGGAGGGTGAATGATGGAGGAAGTGAGCAGAGAGAGGCAGCGGGAGCTCCAGCTGCAGAGTCTCAGCTGCTGAGGAAGGCTCCAGCTCAGCTTTACACGCCCTTTAGGAAGACTGTTCAGCATACAGGCGCAGCTTGAACTCTAGAGGGAATGTAATGTGTAACGCAGAGAGGTCTAATGTATTGGGATGTGTGCAGCCTATATATTACGCCCTCCCAACAGAATGTGACGCAAGCAAGCGCCAGTGACAAAATCAGTTTGATTACATTGTTTTCTATTGGGATGATCTGACTGGCCGCGAGCGCAGCGCGCCGTTTGGAGCTGAACTGTTGTCAGACGCCCTGTTTCTATTTGTTCCTTATACCAACGGATGAGGGCTGATTGGTGAAGTTGAAATGAGGAGTTATCTGATACGATACCTCCTCATTTCACTACAAACACCTAAACAAGGTGACAGCTGGCTGGAGGGAGACCACCAGGAGCCTGAACGTTTACTGAAGCTACTGTTGGCTGTATTGTTTGTCATTTTCAGTAAATATTGCAAATCTGGTGAAGGAATGCCAAGTTCCGGTCACATGACCGGAGCACAGCCAATAGGAACTCTCTCAATGAAATGACCTGTGATTGGTTGAAGTCTCCTGTCATGGGCTAGATTTTCTAAAGCCTGAAAACAGAGCCATGAGTCTAGTTTTCTAATTACAATATGCTGAAAGGTGATTATGGAACTTTTTTCCCAATGATGCCAAAAATATACTGCCTACTGCAGCTTTAACTTGCCTTTAGAGTTGACCTTGGAAATCATAGCTGTATTTGGGGGGAGATGGTAAACCCTATCTCTGATATGGATGGCCTCCTTGATCTACAGCCGTCTGCTGAGTCTTGGTCAACGGAAAAGTTCTGAAAAAGCTGATAAATTATCCTTAAAATTAAGATTTTTATTAATATTTTATTATGTATTTAAGGGATGCGAAAGATAGGGCTGGGTACGGGATATTGGTTTGTCACCCAAAATGTGTCCATGGCACCAATGTATCAGTGTGTGTGTGTATTTGTGTGTGTGTGTGTGTG
>CAKAOI010039579.1:0-43305 GCA_916701655.1 Sebastiscus albofasciatus
TCTCTCCCAAATCTCTGCATCTGAGAGTGATTTCTTCTCCCTCTGAGAAGAGCTCTACAGCAGGTGGGCCAAATTTGGGGCACACAAACAGAAAATACTTTTGCAGTCCTCTAGAGGTTTTACAGCTGTACAAACCTGTGTCATTTAACATTAACGATGAAAACACCAGCGAGTAGTTTTGGTCCACAGTGTCTCGTTTTATTGGGTTAGCATGATAGACCTTCTTTTCCCAATGTGGGGGCTGGTCATCGATGAAATCAATGACATTGCACGGCAGCACAGCCGTCTCCTCCACTGAGCGGTAGATTACCTCTGGTTCCAGTTCAAACTGTAAAGGGTGACTCCTAACACACTGCTGTTGGTTCACCACCAGACAGGTGTACGTTGTGTTTATTGCTGTTCTGTAGTCAGATACACGAAGAGCTGATGTGTTTGTCACCACTTGGTATCTTCCTTTAACATTGTCCATCACTGATGTCGCATTGTCCCCAAAAACTCTTGTCCATATTTCTTGCTCATGTCTGAACTCACGCTTGAGCCACTGGATATCCTGATTGCCAGCCGCTCCATGACATGGCAGGTCCACTGATCCTCCAGGACGCACTAGAGCAGGTGTTTTCCTATATACTGAACTACAAATAACAATACTGATGTTTTTCTCAGATGTCACTTTGCCCTCGGTCCAACACTCCTCTTGGTACGTGCCGGAGTCTGAGTGGGTCAGGTCGTGGATCGTGTAATTAGAAATGCTGCCAACTGAAAGTCGTCCTTTCAAGTCTTTAGGTACTGTGGAGTTCTGGGACCAGAGATCAGAGGTGTTCCACAGGACAATCTTCTCCTCACCAACAAATCTGGAGATCAGGCAGGAGGAGTTGGCCTCCTTGGGGAGCTCGAAGGTGTAAGAGTCCCTTTCCTCTTGGATGATGATGAGTTCCTCTGCATGAATGTTGTTGATGAGCGCAAACAGCAGGAAGGAGAGCTCTGTGACTGCAGCCATTCTGCTCAGAGGTCTGCTTGTGAGTGTTGCGCAAACACTGACACAACTCCCCTCATAAGCTCCGTGTCAACCCTCATCAGCAGCATCTCATTTGTGGTTGGATGAACATGACTTCTTTATCACTTTATCTCATCATCATTGGAAACTCTGAAGCAACAGGCTCTCTATCAACTAATCTATGTCCTTTGGACGGAACTAAAACCACTGAGGATGTCGTGCCTTCAAACACTGATTACGGATTTGAATGTTGTGATAGTGTCAGACTGACGGATGTGTGGAGGGAGGGAGTTCCAGAGCCTGGGAGCAGAGCAGCTGAACGCCCTAGCTCTCATGGTGCTGAGGCGTGAGGTGGGGGTGGTCAGAAGACCAGCTGAAGATGAGCGGAGGGAATGGGAGGGGATATACTCCTGAAGGAAGTCAGTGAGGTAGGTGGGGGCAAGGTTGTGGAGGGCTTTTGTAGGTGAGCAGAAGGTTTTTGAAGTCAATCCGGTATTGAACAGGGAGCCAGTGTAGTTGGATGAGAATTGGGGTGATGTGGTCGGAGGATCTGGTGCGGGTGATGATCCGGGCGCCAGAGTTCTGAATGATTTGAAGTCTGTTGAGCAGTTTGGAGGGAAAGCCAGAGAGGACAGCATTGCAGTCGTCAATCCAGGATGTAACAAATGCGTGGACCAAGATTTCTGTGCTGGAGTGAGACAGGGAATAGCAGAGTCTGGAGATGTTGATGCACGATACTGGGAACCTGAAATCAAAGCAGCTAAATGGAATTCAGCCATCATTAGCCACATTTATTTACAACTGTGCTTTTCCTACTGTCAAAATGTCTTCTGTGAAAGAGGCTTATAGTTCCCTATGTTCTGAGTAAAAACTTTTTGAGGGAATTAAACAGATGGTGTGTCTATTTGTGTCTGCGTTTGTGCTTGCAAGTATTCATTTGTATGTGCAATCATGTACATGTGCTCTTACGTCAGCATTTTAGTGTCTGCAAGAGGAAGAGAGAGCTCAAGAGACAAACGAAGAATGAAAGAGTGGATTGCATGAGTTTCACCTAATTTTGTTAATTGGATTAAACACCTGTGTCTATTCTAATGTGCATTTCACTCTGCTTTAGTTTCATGCTCTAATTACTTAATGACTACTGGCTGCTGGGTTAATAAAAATTAACTTTGTTTCATACTTTTACTTTGCTTTTACATCACTTTCTCCTACATGAACACATTTCACTTTACAGAAAGTTGTGAGCTCGGCTGTGGGTGGTCTTGGCTTTCATTTGTGGATTTATTCTGTTCATCTTGAAAGGTAATTTGATTGTGGTAATTTATGGATAAAAATAAAACATTATAAATAGAAAAAAAGCCCATAAGTATGGGCTTTAAAGCCTCTAAGGTAAACCCACACAGGTGATTTCAATTATCTTGGCTAATTAGACCACTTCTGAGGACTGTGTGGGTATGTATAGACGGAGCTTGATTGACATCTCCCTCATTCACCTGTTACATTTGTTAGGGTGGGAAAAATTACATATATACCTAAGTACCTAGCTACCTAGTGCACATTCACTTACATTCATTTAAATGACATTTTTGCATTACATAAGAGGGCTGGGATGATACACCTCCTGATTCGGTACTATCACGATACTTCGATATGTATTGCGATTCTACAAGTATTGCGATTTAATAATACGATTAATACGAAAAAGTTGAATCATACACTTCTAGGGACTTTCACTTTGGAAAATATCTAAATGAATAAAGTAAAAATGTTTGATTTTCAGCAAGTATGTAGTCAGAGATGTCCTGAAGTCAAATATATCAATCATTGTCAGGAATCATTTTTGATTTTAAAAAGAATAAAAGGACAAAAGAATAAAGACATTTCCCTCACAAATTAGTGGTATTTTCTTTAGAACTTGAAAGATATGTTGTTGTGTTGTTTTGTACTTCTGGTGAATATAATCCATGAATGTTATTTCCCTACATGTATGTTGTATATACAATTTCCTTTGTTAACACCTTATTTTGAAAATCAGACGTAGTCACGACTGTATACTTCCGATAAGTTCGACAAGTCCGTCGCTAGCTCTCCCCGTCAGCTCCGTTCTCTTTATACATCCATGGTCAGCTCCATCGGGGCTGTTTGAATGCATTTAACATAAATGTCAGTATATGGGTGCTCTACAGTTGTAGCGTCGGCCGATTGGACCACAGAGACGAGAGTGACGGCTGGCTTGACTGCACGTTACCGCAATACGATAACGTTTCCTGTCCATGTCAGAGTTAGCATGAGTTAGCCGTGATGTCTAGCTCTGCTTTTCCTACACTGTGTAAAACCCAAAGTGTTTCCATACTTTACTGTGTGTGTAGTGTTTACCACTTTGGATTTAACATGTGAGGGTGCAGGTCGTATCCATGCCGACCCTCCGCCGTTTTCCGCTCTGTTGTATCTGTCGGTTTCTGCTCACTACGGCCAGCCGGCTGCTGTTTGTTTTGAGTGACAGATACAGAACGGATATGACGTCACATTACTCAGACTACAACAATAAAAGCGGTAACTTCCCTCTACCTCCGCAGAGATTCAAATGAAGCAAATATATCGATTCTGGCATTAAAAAATGTATTGCAAAATCATTAGAAAAAAAATTACATCAGTGAATGAATTTTTTTTCCCACCCCTACTATATATATTACGGTTGCGTGATCTCATTCTTACAAGGCAACGCTTTTAAACTACAGTTTGTAAAGTAATCTACTGGAAGCAGAACTTTATCCTCATAGAGAAATCCATCTCTTGTCCCACTTTGTAGAAGATGATCATTACCAAAATTACTCAAACCATAAAAGTGTTGAAATGAAACCACTTGAAGATAATGGGAAGGTGAAACGGTCGTATGAAGGAGTGCTCTTACATCGTGCCAAATCACTTGGCTCTCCTGACAAGTGCTCGACTGTGGCTGCGTTCATCATCAAGCTGAGATAATGTTATAGGTCTGTGCCTAAAAGCAAGGATTTGGAAGTCGTACTAAGATTGAAGTCCAAACTTGAAAAGGAAGACCTAAGCATTCTGATGATCAACACAAAAATGAAGACATTGGGGGGTTTCTCTCCGTGTTTCGACATCCATCACATTATTCCAAGAATTCAAAAACTTTGCAAAAGCTTTTTTTTTTTAAATATAAAAAGGTTGATCTAGCAAGAAATGGAAAGAGAAATGTGTGAGCACTAGTGTGTAATGATCTACACACAAGGGATTTCCCATCATTCGTGTCTGCTGACAGGGAATTTCTGCACCACATCTCACGCTATTATCATCTGTGCAACACACAACTCCGTCAGCAGGAATTATTGACTGTCTGTATGACATATAACAGGTAGATGGTTTCCATCAGTAGGCTATCTGTTCCTGCAGGGGAGATTAAATCCTTTTATAGGATGTTACAATGAAACACCACAGAGACTACGCAGCAAGTAACAATAAAAACCTTACAAATTGTCAATTATATGACTGTACTGTGAGGTTACAGATTACGTTTAGACATTGCTGTGTGTTACGGATAGGGTTAGGCAAGGCTAACCTTATTTATATATACACGTTTTATACACAGGAGAAAACTCAGGAGACTGTAAACACCAACTATTTAGTGACTAAGATTCTCGTCATTGAAAGGCAACATAAAGAAATGTTGCTTTTAAAAGAAGTGAGAGAAAACATCTCAAGTTCGTAGGAAGGCTACTCCAGCAACTGGATTTTGAATTGACTCACAGAACAGCAAAAACACCAGTGCTAGATGACCTGAGAGGTCAAGGTTATGGCTTTTAAACATGTCAAACCCATATCGTGAAGCAAGGCAATTCACAACCAATACATTTTAGCACAGTAAGGGGGTTTCTGAGCAGTTTCCAGAACAGAAGCGCTTGCCATCCACTCACTAAAAAATGCAATTCTTGCAGAAATCTCAAAATGTCAAAAGTTTTTTATTTTTATCAATTCTCGATCGTTAAAAAAAAATGGTTAAATTTAGCACCAAATCTGTGTAACAAATGGTATCAACCCAAAAATTGCTGCAACTACTTATGAGACATAAGTGAGCATAGGATGGCTATCATATACTTCTATCATAATGTTCCAAGCCCTTATACACTCTCACAATGTATTTTAATTAATGAATTCATGTATTCGTTCATTCATGTTTATTTCTGATTTATGACTAGAACAATTTGACACACAGCGCTGAGCTGCAATTCAAATTAATCTTCAGGTTCCCAGTTTTCAGATGATGTACACCACTTCTATGTGACATCTACTGCTGACCTGCTATCTCCCCCTAAGAACCCCTGTACCCCCTTAAGACAAAAATGTGTCTTCTGTAGTTCTCAGCGGGTTAATCTGAATCTGTAAAATGTAACCAGTAACTATAGATGTCAAATAAATGTAGTGGAGTAGTAGTATAAAGTAGCATAAAATACAAAAATACTCAAGTAAAGCAAAAGTATCTTAAAATTTTACTTAAACAACATTATAGTAGTCTATTTAACAGGTTACAAAAGCATTCTGTTCAGGTCTGGTTTTGATCAGAACCTCTTATTTATGCAATATTTTAAGTCATCACATAGCTAATGTTGTAATACGGTTACTTGTGAAATTACATACTGAAACAGGAGACTGCTGTCACTGGTTACAGGTGGCTGCATCTTTGCTGCATTGCTGCACTGAAGCCACTAAAACACTTAGCCGTTCATTTATGGATTTGGATTTATGCAGCTATTTGTCCAGTATTTGCATACAATGCTCTAAGAGTATTGTTGTGCATCTATTGACATGGTGTTTCCCTGCACTTATTGCAGTGTTTAAACAGTGACAAATACTGCAGTAAAGTCCATAGTGTGTGTGTGTGTGTGTGTGTGTGCTGGTTCAACACTACCCTCTTTAGTTGTTATTATGATGACAATCTCTCATATCCCACTCTGCGTCCCTGGTCCTCTCACCTCATCTCTCTAAAGAGGCCTTGGAGGACACCAAAGTATATTACCTTTTCTTACAAAAGATAGCACTGCACCCAAAAACACACATCCACAGTCTCTCACACACACACACACACACTCACAATCTGGCGGAGACTCAAGCTCCACTCTTTTCTATTACAATCTGTGAAGACACACAGAAACGACGAGAAAAGTGCTGATCCGAGGAAGCATAAACTTTGCCTGCGTCAGTGTATCAGCTTAGTGCTGTAAAGCAGAGATATATGGTGACACTAAAACTGAGTGTCCATTCGAAGCATGACTGTGCAAAAACGTAGGTGGAGGGATACCACTAATGACGGGACCAGGGGAGGGAAGAAGACACAAAGATGGCTTGAATGATAGAAAGGAAGGGAGGGAGAAAGAAAATAAAAGAAATATACATGAGCAAAGATGAAACAGCAGGAAGATAAAAAAGCTCAGAAAATTGGTTTTAGTGGAAGAGAGGGAAAATGAGAGAGAGAGATGGACAGGAAGAATACAAAGAGGTAATTGTTTATCTGCTGAAGCAGCTGGGTTGGATATTATATTGCCCCCTCTTGAGCTGTGGTTTCAAAAGGTCTCGCTGCAATCCACAGTAGGTGACACTCCTACTGATTCCACCGCTGCATGAGCACTGCAGCACCTCTTAAAGCAGTACGGTATTTCACTTTAGCGGTCACACATTTTCTCTTCTCTTGGCAAACACACAGGATCTCTGGGAAGTCACGAGCAATTGACTTTTAGCTGCTCTGGTTCACTGCCTGAGCATTGCACACAGGGCTTTTGTTTTTGAGCTGTAATCAATAAATGAAATGAGGAAATAGTGCCGTACAAATATCAAACTGTGCACAAATAAATTCCACATATATGATGCTACAGTTGTTTAGTTTAGTATTGTCAAAATGACACAAAGGAAGTGACTGCAGACATTCGCTTCTGTTCAATCTACTGTTGACAAGTGTTATTCAAGAAACACACCACAATCCTCACGCTTTCATGTCCGCTGTCACAGTGACAGCAGGCCCACGGCTCCCCCTAGTGATGAAACCACCAACCAGCACTACATATATAAAACTAATTACAGGACATCTCCCTCTTTTGATCTCGCTTTGCATCTCCCAAGACTCTCATCCTCTCTGTTACTAACTCACTGGACCTCAATCACCCACCCACATGTACCACATAACTGTTAAACATGTTTTAAAAGTGTCTCCACTTCCCCTCGAGGGGTTCTTCACACACCCACGCTATTACCCCTCATGTGCTACTGCATCATCATTACAAATTAGGTATTCATAAGCTCTTATCTTGACATGTCTAGTGGGTGAGCAGAAAATAGTTCAGTCAGATTCCCTGCTTGTTACAAACACACCTATTAGCGAGTCTCTGTGGGGATTTCTAACTGAGTTACATGAATTTAAGTGCTGAAACTGCACAGACTATGAGTTGTGGTACTTTGGCTGTGGTCTGATTTGAGAGTCACCTTGAACATCAGCTAATAGATTTAAAGTATAAGGATGAGTGTGTTAAAGTTAAAGCTGGCACGGCTCCTTTCCATTTACATGAAGCAGTGCGAGAGAGTAAAGAGAAACTCCGCTGGGGGATTATCCTCAGGCAACCTCTGTGAGACCCAAGGAGAGCGCTGCCTCTTAAATAACCGCTTATCAGCCCTCATCAATAATGGACAAATACCAAGAGAGGGGATGAGCGAGGCAGCGATACTTAAAGACCAGAGCGCAGAGAGACGGGGAGAAACAAAGACAGAGAGATGGATCATTTATGTCTTAATAGAAGATGTTTTGTCCTTATTTTCACAGCCCGTATCCAGTAAATGAAAAGTTAAAAGAGCAGTGTGTAAAATTTCAGGGGATCTTTTAGCAGAAATGGAATATAATATTCATAACTATGTTTTCATTAGTGTATAATCACCTCAAACTAAGAATTGTTGTGTTTTCTTTGGCTTAGAATGAGCCCTTCATATCTACATAGGGAGCGGGTCCTCTTCACGGAGTCCACCATGTTTCTACAGTAGCCCAGAACGGACAAACCAAACACTGGCTCTAGCGAGAGCCGTTCACGCTTTTACATTAGCTGAAGGCCACCGTAGTTCTCCGACACGCTTGTGAAACTGCGGTAATGAGTTGCAGAGTGTAAAACCGTGGTACCGCCTGCTGCCGTCTGACTTCCAATGCTCCTAAAGTAGTGTTATTATGGTATGGATGACCTCTGAACGAGGCGAACGGCGTTACCGCGGTTTTGCATTCGGCGGCTCACGTTAGATGTTGCAATCTGCAACCAAACCACTAGATGCCACCAATTCCTACACACTGTACATTTAAAACGATTCAAAAAGAAAAAACAAATACAGAGGAGAAGAAGGAAAATATGAATCAATAGGCTAAAGCGCATATTTCAACACCTTCTGACATGTCATGTCATAAGATTTTTCTTTACTTGCCAATGTTCAAATCTCTGTCTAATTGTATGTCTTTCTCAGATATAATAAAGCAGAAATGTTTACATTTTTCTAAAGCTGGGACCATTTCTAATTAAAGCTGAGAGAGTTTCAGAGTGTCAGCCGAGCATGGTGATCCACAGTGACTGTCTGGCACTCTCCTAAATGAGCATGTCAAAAGGACAAACCGATGCCCTATTGATTCACCCTGGCTGGTGCTGACACAAGTGCAACACCAGAAAAGTGTGTGTGTGTGTGTGTGTGTGTGTGTGTGTGTATGTTTGCAGAGACTCAGCTGACAGAGATGCGTGCGAGACTCCCGTTGATTTCCCAAGCTGCAGAGTTGATTAATGAGAGTCATGTTAAGAACATGCATTAGCTCACTCAATAGCCGACTAATGAACTGGTGATGTGCCTTTGTCTGTGAGTGCTGAGGGAGCGTCCTATGTCACATTTAGCAAGCAGTCTCAGACTTGTTAAGACCAGTCTGGAAACAGGATTGACTAATGGAGGACAAAACTGGTGTCCCAAATTTAGGGTTAGACATATATAGAAAAGGGGTTAGAGAAGGGTAAGCCTCTAGGGAATTAATAAGTCAATAAAACATGACATTTCAACAAATGTGTAAGTGAGGGAGAGCAGGCAGTGCACAAAATGATCGACCAGATTGATAAAACAGTAATTAACTTAACGCATTTCTGTCTGAGCAGTCCGTCCTTCTCCTCCTGCTCTCAGATGACCATATAGATCTCAAATACTACTGTTATTGGTATTTAACTCAGAGTTTCAGGAATTTACAGGACTAAATTCTATTCTAGATTAAAATATATATTTAAAATTAAATATAATTTAAACCTTTGACAATGTTGCACACATTTGTAATGATTTGTGCATGCGCGCACACTACACACTGCAGAAGAGTTAGTAGCTCTGAGAATATCTAGTGAATGTACAGTGGACGTTTGTGCAGAAATAACTGCTGCAGCTCCTCCAGACCAACAGAGGTTTCCTGTGTCTTATGAAGTGACGGGGCTCTGCAGCAAGAAACGTTATCGTCTCCGACCGGGTGCCGGTGTCTCCCCTGTTCTCTCCGGCCGCGGTCGGGAGGCTGAGGCAGGAAAAGCTAACACTAGGATCAGCATTGATTCTGGTCAGCTAACATTACTGCCAAGCAGCTGAACTATAGAGTGATATTGTGGTTTTAGCTGACGTGTGTCTCCTCACTGTTTTGACTGATGCTCGCTCACATTCAGGTAGCTCGTGCACCCGGGCAAGCGCGAGTAACAGGACGCTGACTTTCGTTGACTTAACGGCCACAGGTGTCGCTGTTACAACCAATTTCTGATTCTTACAAACAGTCCCTTTAATAGAAGCCTTTTTGAACACCTCACAATAATACAACAGCTTCAATAACCTACTGTGTTCAAGGCACAGTATAAGAGCCTACATTTTAAATTAACCTCCATAACACCAGCAACTAGCAGGCTACTACAGAACACAGCAACAAAACATCACATTTAACCAGCAGTAAAGCCACAGAGCTTCTCAGAGACAGAGAAATACGAGTGTATTTGACTCACTTGTTTGAAGAAGACGACATTCAAGTAGTCTGTCCACTGCTAGTTCTTTACTCGAATAACATTACTAACTTTCTATCATTTGAGTCATCTTGTCCATTCAGTTAGCTAAAAAAAATGTTTTTTTTTAATGCTAATCAGAGGATGTAAACTTCACCTGACGCAGCCGTTGACGTAGGCTCGTGTCGTACGGCTGCAGTACCATTGTTTCACCACACTCGTTCACTAACATGGGCCAGCCGTTACATATCAGAGGGGCGCTGTTTCACCGATTAGAAGCTGAAAACTGTGGAGGCGATACCCCGGATGTGACCACGATATACAGGAAATGAATGGATCGTTTAGTACAGAGGTCAGGGGTCAGGGGTCAGCAACCTCCCAGTGGATTTTAAAAAAAATGAGTGGAAATGAATAACTGTTTTTTTGTTTACATTTTCATTTTTATTTATCATTGTTGTAGGTCTATGTTACGACGGTACGACAGAATATTAGGGCCACATTGAGGAAAAAAAATCTGAAATTTAGAGAATAAAGTCATAATATTACGAGAATAAAGTCATAATATTATGAGAATAAAGTCATAATATTATGAGAATGAAGTCATAATATTATGAGAATAAAGTCATAATATTATGAGAAAAAAGTCATAGTATTATGAGAATGAAGTCATAATATTATGAGAATAAAGTCATAATATTATGAGAATAAAGTCATAGTATTATGAGAATAAAGTCATAGTAGTAATTTTACGTGTTATTTTCTTTTTTCACGTAAATTTACGACTTTTTTCTCATAATATTATGACTTTTTTCTCGGAATATGATTTTATTCTTGTAATATTATGACTTTATTCTCATTATATTATGACTTTATTCTCGTTATATTACGACTTTTTTCTTGTAAAGTTATGAATTTATTCTCGGAATATTACGAAATTTTTTCTCGTAATATTACGACATTTTTTCTCTTAATATTATGACTTTATTCTGGATTTTTTTTCCCTCAATGTGGCCCTAATAGTAGTACATTTGCACTTTGGCCCTCACTGCATTAGACTTATATACTATATACTTAGACTATAAGCTGTGTTATCTTCAACACAATGCTCAAATGTTTTGCGGCTCCAGACAGATTTTTGGGGGGGGTTTTTGCCTAAAATGGCTCTTTTGATAGTAAAGGTTGCTGACCCCTGTTTTAGTAGAAAGAAATGAAACAAACGCATTCTAAATGTTAAAGGGAGTCCTTAAAATCCCCTGTAGTCGGTTGCTTTAACAGTGTGTAACTTAATTGCACACACTGTAAAATAAAACCTCTGGTTAAAGGGATTTCCCCCATCTTTTAATTACAAAATGATGTGCTTACTTTCTCTCTGTCCAAAGTAATTTATTACATGACTGGTTCTAAGCCAAAGGTGTCACAGGATCCTTGGATCCCACAAGAGCGTAAAGTCCACCATAGTCTTATCACACTCACACAGAGCTTTTAATAGCTTTAAAGCATTCATAATAATAAAAAAAGGCTCTAAAGCAGTCACTGCTATATTTATACACAGATGGAAATTAGCCAGTACTTTCAGAAGAAAGTCGATATTAGTGGTAGAAGCTAATGGGTATGCAATAAAACAAACACTTAATTTTCCAATTGAAACGGTAATGAATTTCCCATACCAATAAAATAGACGTCATGAAAAATAGCTAGTTTAGTGTTAGCCTAAAGTAGCCTACAATTGAATGCAATTCTCCACACACACACTCACACACACTTCTGTGACTGCCTGACCAATTAAGTATTTAGTGAGGATCCCAGCTCCTATGTTAAATATTCACTTGTTTTCCAAGATGAATAAAGGATGAGCAATTGACGCATTTATCTGCATGCGTATCTGTCTGTGTCTGATTGCGTGTGTGTGTGTGTGTATGTGTGTGTGTGGTCTATGAATCAGTGGTTGAGTGCACAATTTCACTCACTGCTTCTCAAGTGTCGAATGGTTACAGCTTCATTAGGCTCTGATTAAGAACACAGACTGACACACATAAACTACCACTACAATATAAAGTGAGACGAATCAGTCCCCGTCTCCCTGCACTTGAGCACCAACACCACTTGCTTCCTCATGGTGTTAAAAATGATCTGATTTCTTCTCTTCATTTTAAAATAGTCCTCTGTTATTTGTATTCTAGCGTTGTTCCCCTCTCTTCACCCCTCCATCTCTTCTTCCTGTCAGTTCATCACCATAATAAATAAAGTTGCATGCCTGGACATGCTTCTCCTTACATAGGCAGAGGCAGAGTCTAAACACTTTTAGTGGACACAAGGCTCCAGTCCAGAGAGGACACGCTTGTGACTGGCTGTAGTCAATAAGCATTCCCTGTTGCCTCCTCTTATTTGGAGTTCAAACACAGCACTGTTATGTTTGTTCTGATTTTCTTTTCCTGCCTTAAAGTAACGTGGAGCTCAGAAACAGTCCCACAGAGTCTACAAAGCAAATAACTCCTGAACAATGTTTACATCCATGTCACATAAGGTGCTACAGTTACAGTTTACAGTAAAACTGCATCATGCAAAATAAGATTAGAGCAAATAATAATCATATGCATGCTTGCAAAAGGCTACAATTTGGTGGTACTCAGCATATAGTTTTTTTAAAGGAGTATACGTTTAAACAGATTTCCATTTCTGCTCCCAACTATGAAAAATGAGTCATGTTTTCTGCTGCAAAAGGGATATTTTTCACTACAGTTTATAATAAATATAGTCCTCTTTTGGCACGAACAGCTCTGAATATGTATCTGGTATAGAAAGTGAAGATGCAAAAGTAGTTGCTGATTATGCTGCAGATCAGCCTCCTCCATATGTACCTCAATAATAATAATAAAACTGTGAAACTATATATATATGAGATTTTACATTTTACATATTTACACATTTTTATATTTTTTTACTTAAAAAAATGGTGATTGGAGGAAAAATACAATGATTGATGTAAAAACAGGAAAGTAAACAAGCTAGTAGAGAACAGAGAGAGAAAAGTGATTGACAGAGGAGTCGAGAAACAACTGTGGAGACTCTGTCACCTTCACGCTGCGGTCTATCAGCGGCCAGAGCTTATTTAATCAAATGGACTGACAAACATCCAGACTGTCTGCACGCGCACACACACACACACACACACACACACTGGTGCACTCATGAACACATGACATATGCTTCATAATGTGACCTTCTGCCCCCTGGAGGTCTGAATGCCCCCTCACTGTCACTCCTTTACCCAGCATTCCCTGCTCTGTATCCAATAATATCATGGGCCTTTCATTAATCTATTTCCTCCACTAGGCTGATTGAATTGATGACTGCATTAATTCGGTCTGTGTGATCAAAAATCAGCAGAGTGCATTTGCCATTTAGGTTAAAAGGGGATGTACTAGATTGATGCTTTTTTTACAGGAAAGGTTGATTGAACACAATAGTTATTTTTCAGCTTAATATTCATTTAGTCACCCAAATAAAAACATGAAAACTGCCTTCCTGTCCTAAAGCAGCAAGTACCTGCTCACATGAAACCCAAAGCATAGTTTGAGCACTATACTATCACGAAAAGAGTGGAAATTGTGAACCAGAAAGTCATCATAATGGTATAATGCAGCATTTTAGAAATGTAAAAATAGCAGCAAAAACCTGATAATAAAAAAGAAAACTGTTGCACGAAAACGCCAAAGATCTCTTTATATTACATATTATACATATTATTATACATTTTATATTATATTTATGTCATGCTTTTTTTTTTCCTTTTTTTTTATATTTTTATTATCTGTGTAAATGTTTTATGTCTAATTTGATATCTGCTCAGTTTTGAGGATGATAAAAGATGAAAAAAAAGCTTATAATTCCTTTCCTGCAAAGTGCAGAGTTGATTTTTGGCACAAATAAAGTGTTTCATCCAAAGCAGGAAGAAGACTTCCTTTAGAGGAGAGGGAAACACCAGAGTGAACCTGTGCCGGATGTTCATTCAGCGGTGAGGTGTTCAGGGACGACATGTCCCTGAACGCTGGCTGGCTGTCAAAGTCAGTTTCTAAAGAAAGAAAGTCAGTTTCTAAAGCTTTTTAAATCAACTCTTTCTGGAACAAAGTGGCTGATCTCTGCTCTTCTAACACAGCTCACTAACATTGTCACATAGCGTCAGTATCTGGCCCCGATTTGATAATTAGCGTTAACGTTCGCCACATTAGCCCCCCGAGGAAGTGTTGAATGCATAAGTTCTGAATTGAAAGTTGTCACCCCAGCCTACATGGTCAAGATGCACATTAACGATGAAGTGAGCATGCACACAGAAGAAACAAACACACACATATGCTCCTTCCCAACTGAAAACACACACCCACGCCCCAAACACAGACACGCACACTCATGAATAATAAACTGTGGGGCATGCGAGGGCACGGCGTGAAGCTGAGGCTCGTAGTTTGTCTCTTCTTCCTCTTCCCATCTGTGCTCTTTGCATAATTTTGAATGACTCAAGCGTTCGCAAATAATAGAAACCATGCGTGTGAGTGTGATGTGTATGCGCTGTTACATGCAAAATTAGGGCATTTTAGTTAGTCTTTGAAAATTGAGTTTAAATTTGAATTAATTTTAGGGATTGTAGTTTGAGGTTAGAGTTGTAGTTAGGACAGTGGTTCCCAACCTGAGGGTCTGGACCCCACCAAAGGATCACAGGATGATTAGTCTCACTAGCCAGACCTACACAGCGCTGGGTCAGCACTAAAGAAAGGTCTGGCTGCATCCATTATCATTCTGCTATAAGGGGAAAAATGGCCTGACTTGTTTATATTTCGTTAAACCACTCACAATCGTCCTGGGGCGGCGTGTTAGTCAGCATGTTAGACCTAAGAAAGCGAGCTGATGAATAAAGGTGAAGTAGTTCAGCCACATGAGTAGGAGAAGATAGGGAAGAAGATGACACATTTCTGCTACGTGATCAAGTTTCTTTCTTAACTTTTCTTTTATCTTAATTCTTTTTGTTGTGAATCACAGACCTTTTCAGCCCCTATAAAGTATTCAAAAGGGAAAAAAAGTACTTGGTGGAACTGTCATAACAACCTATGATGGGGCGCCATAAGTACACATTTCTTTGTTTTAAGGGGTCATAAGCCAAATAGGACGTGCTTCCACAGACTTCATCATGTCACGACTCAGCTCTCTCTACAAAGCCAGAAGGATTTTAAAGGAAAACTTGTTGGCACTGAGGGCACTTCACTGATTTACATCTCTCCCTTTGGGGTGTTCATATGTTAATAAAATCATTTCATATTAATATTTTGTAGCTGACTGTTTTAGTTTGGGTAAAGTCATGGTTGGTTTCAGTTGTTTTATGGTTAAAGGATTTACATTTCAGGAGATCTAGGCTGGATAAATAATATTTCCTTTGACTAAAATAGATTTTCTCTCCTGTTTGTGTGTGTCTGTGTGGCCGGAGTGTCCAGCGCATGACTTGACCACTAATACACACTGACCTGGAAAAGGAAGTCGGCAGCCAGCTGTTTTATTAGATTACCATGGTAACGAGCACACATACACACAGAAAAGCCCATGTACACGCATATGCCAAGGTCCCAAGGTGAAAGGCTAACAGCACATGGCCATATGAGCTCTCATAGCCAGGCTGACCCAACAGGGGTACAGACTGCCATCGCACTCCCCTCTCGCTCTCTCTCCATTGGTGGACACGGAGGGATGCAGGAAAAGTCACGCTCCATACTGTCATTTCTTCTGCACCAACTCAACAAGTTCAGGTCATGTTATTATTACACTGATTGTAATATAGTCAAATATGTTTGCAGAATATAGCCACAGAATCAGAGATGCGAGCGCCTGGGGAATGAACAGGCTGTTCAAACGACCAAAATACAGTTCATGGAAATGCTAAGCCAGCAGTCTGTCCAAATATAAAACACACATGGACACCCCATTTCGAATCAACACTGTGGAGCCTGACTTGGATATTGTGTGATTGGCAAATCGCTTTTTATTAACAAGTGTATTTCGCTCATTTTATCAATATGGAGTTTGGATTTCTGCCATTATACTTGTGGTGCTGTTATGTGTCTAATAATGATAACTGATGATTGTTCAGGCAACTTTCTCAGATAAATAAAGGTGAACGATTAACCACACGCTACAACCAACAACAGAAACTCTATCGGAGAATTAAATGCTTTATTCAAGATCACTCTTCTCCATTGGGAACAACAACAACACAATGAAGGCAGAGCAGCTACATGCTGCTTTCTAGCCAGAGGGCTGAGCAGCGACCCACAATGTCCCAGTCACACTCACTCAAACCACTCACCAACATGACGCTTTGTCACAGATGACAAACTAGAAGGAAAACAACAAACACTCTGTCTGCAAAACAAAAACAATGAGTCATTTGGAGGATGATTTAATCCATGTTTATATTCTGAGTATGCATGACTTACTGCAATAACTTCTATTAATGCACGTATCCAGTTGAAAATGCTGTTGGTTGTGCAGCTTTAACATGCAAACATGAACATAGAAAGGAGCTACTCCACACATTATAGCATAGGCATTAGTATACCCAGAATACAAGTGTGAGGAAATATCAAGGAAAAAACTGTCCAAGATAATGCAATGATTATGCTTTTCAATTTTAAAGGTGCTAAATGCGTGATTGCCTCCATACTGCTCTCAACATGGCAACGGCTGAGTCGGCCGGACGTAGCTAACAGTGCTAATAACGCTAACAGTTAAAACAATGGCAACCGTGCTGACAGAGCTCGGTTGAGACGGCGTTATCAGCTGTAACTGCTGTATGAGCAGAGCACATGCACTAACAGCACACACAGCCTGCCCAGCAATGTCAACAAACCACTGAGAAGCTCTGATTACAAGACACACAGAGGGAGAGTAACTTCATTCTCTGCTCAGGTAGATATTACTCCTCTATATCTTTATTTATATAGATTAATGCTCTGAATATCATATAGAGAACCTTGAAAACTAAAATCAAACTAAGAAAATGTGTGCACAAGTTAATGTTTTGGGCTTCATGCAATATGAGGATTTCAACAATTTGTCATGCCACAGTATTTGGTGTGATATTTGACAGTTCTGCATTAAATATTGTTCAATCCAGCTTTTGACAGAACATGAACAACGTGACGCATTACAAAATGAGTGCAGACACTTGTTGGAAATCTTCCTCTTTTTTTGTTTAGTTTAAGAATGAATTTGTCAAGAACCATGTGTTGAACCACCGTGTTGAATCAGACACAACACACTGACGTAAATAATGAATGTGCCCTCAGAGAGTGATCAGTCAACTGTTGGGTTTCACGTTGAGATCAATAGTCCCCGTGATGCAACGGATATTGCATAGTAGAACATGCGTGACACAGCGCCGACGCTTCCATATAGGCAAACTTGATATATAGGGCAGCGAAATGTGGGTCAGCTATTCCTGAGCAAAATCACGGACTAATCAATAGCAGTAACTGCAGTCTCGCTGAGTTACGCGTGCCTATCACTGTGCCTATCACACACCTGCAGCCACCTCCCTATCCCACCTCCCGCCCCCAGCTATCACGACAACAAGTTTGATTCTATTTGAGGAAAAACAAAACAAATGCAATGTGAGAATAAGGAAATACTACAGCATGTCTAAACCAGCAAAATTATCTGAAATATCTGAATCAAAAAATAGGAGACTATTGAAGGAGCAAGTACTCCAAACACAGAGGGATTCGCTGTTAAGATATATTGATCCTGGGAGTTTTAGCAAGGATGACGGCACGTCTTCAAGTCCGGTACCACCAAACCAAGTGACAACCTAAAGTACTGCTGTTGCTCCAAAAGAGAAGAGACAGGAAGTGCTGGCCCTCAGCTGTCAGATATGAAAAGATAAGCTTTATTTGCTCTCGTCGTAGAGATTTGTACTCGTATTATCTCATTTGAGGAGCTGACATTGGATTGTTTGGAAAATAGCTATACATGATGCTGTCATGACTGCTGTAAAGACATCTGGAACCAGGTTATTGGAGTTATTATGTAGACCTGTTTGGTGCGTTATTTGTACATGGATTAGGGAAATGCCTGCATACTTTAATATTGTTGATACTGTGAGCACACTAGCATTGCTACTTGCATTATGTGTATAGAGTATTGGCGTTAGTGTGTTGTTCCTGGTATGGTACGTTGCAAAAAGAGGGGCAGAAGTGCATGTGCTGGTCCTATAACTGTTGTTAACAAGATGCAGTGTGTGGGCTCAGTGGGTGAACGTGCTGATGTTCTAGATAAGCTTTTTTTAAGGCTTTTTCCGCACCTCCATTGTGTGTTATTATTCCAGTTACTAATATGCAAACTTTTTTTGAATCTCGAATGAAACAATGAGAACGTAACATCCAGTAAACAAACATGACAGCATACAAAACTGGCCAAATAACTACAAGCCCCACAACCAACCACCATCCAATTATCCAGAGCGACATCAGCCCTAATATAAATAAAGTCGATTCTGGAACCACAGATGATGAAATAACATCAACGAGACAGAGGAATCTAAAGTTACACACTAAAAGATGTAAACAACTGTGAATCAAGTTGTCAGGAGTCAGCAGTGGTCAGAGGCAACATCCATCCCTCTTAGCTGTAATGCTGTGAGGGTCGCCATGGCAACAAAGGTAGGTGTGAGCCTTGCGGTACTGAGGAGTACTGCTATAAAAGTGTCCAGGAAAGTCCTACAGACATTCACACACACACACCAGTGAGGTTACCTGTAGATCATGCCCGTCTGGCTCTTGATCGTGTCGTGCAGCGACAACGAGTGGAAGTTGAGAAACTCCTCCAGCTGTTTGAGGTGCACCACGCCGTTGGATTTGCTTGGCGTCCACAACATCAGAGGAGCGTAGGGTCGTGGCCCCGTCCCCGCGGTCGCCTGCCTGGCGAGCCTCCCCTGACCCGTGCATTGGGCCTGGACGCCACCCTGACCTCCGCCCTGACCTCTGGACCCCTTCTGTTTCGGGTTGGGGATGTCTGGGCACGTCGCTTTGTACAGGTACATCTTCCTGCTTCACTTTATCCTCTCTTTCAGTCTCTCCCGTCTTCTGTGAGTCTGTCCCACGAACATGTACGCTCAGAGTAATCCAGGTAGGCCGCCTCGCCCACGCAGCGCTACATGGACTCTACTGTATGTGTGATTAAAGCTCAAAGGAAAGTGAAGTATTCCTCTGGATGGATGAAGCTCCGCATTAAGTATATTCTTCTTATTTTAAAAAAAGCAAAACAAAAGAAGAAATGCAGGAAAATCCAATTTTGTCCAAACAGTATTCAAGAGTCCGTAATTACAACTTGAGTCGAATCTGTCTGCAGGCTGCACGTCCATACAGGAAAAACAGGCTTTTTACATGTGCTCCTCCATGGGCTGTGCCACATATGTTCTCCGTGCACACACACAAATGCAGATATAGAGACACACTCTCTCTCCGCTGCTCTCTCTATCACACAACACACACACACTCATGCTGTCACTTTGCCCCCTGCTCAGCCAGTCGACATTATAAGCTCAGTTTGGTTTTGCTCCCTATTAAATGGCATGGGAATCTGGGACATTTTTTTCCCGCCCTCCTCCCTCTCTCTCTCTCTCTCTCTGTCTGTCTCTCTCTCTCTCTTCTTTTACCCCTTTTCTCTCCAACTCCCTCTTATCCTCTCTCACTTTCCCCATCATCCCTCCTTTGTCTCTCAGTATTCCCTCTGTCGCAAGCCCTTTCACTTACTCCTGAGTTCCTCTCTTTTCTCTCTTCCAGCATTTATGTCTCTTGCTATTTCCTTTTCCTCCACCCTTCTCTTTTTTTGCACGTTTACATCCTCAACCCCTTTTAATATTTCCTTTTGTCTGTCATTTCTTTGCCTTGCCTTCCTTTTCTCCCCTCTCTCTCTCTCCAAACAAAGTGAACTCTGGAGTTTTGCCCGTAACAAACACCTAAAATAAACACACACACACACAAGCCGACAGCGAGTTATGCACAATTGCACACGGTCTGTGGGCAGTGTTTTCATTATGAAGTGAACCACAAAATAAAATGGGGAACCTCTTTCTTCTGGTCTGTTTTCTATCTCTCTCTCTCTCTGTCCCTCACCATAGACGTAATCACCTCTGGCCTCCTCTTGGGAGCGTTCAATGACATCACGTCTGGTCCTTCAGTGGGTTGTGGGAATCATGAGGAATGCCATTCTCCCATATCAGGAAGTTTGAGTTTAGACACAGACTGCCACTTTTTCTACACACACACATTCATCATTGGTATTCAACAAATAATCTGGTCAATTGCTACTTGGCCCCAAATACCCAAACATAGACGGGTCCAACATGCGCACATAAACAAAGCCCAAAATGACGTAATGTTTCATGAATGTGTTGTTGAGGCTCTTTATCATAATATAAATCCATCCTCTGAGTTTAACTTTTGCCTGTCAGGATCAAGTTGCTTTCTTCTCTGCTGCAGGTATCGGGTACCGACTGCTTGGCTGTCCTTTGTTTCTTAAACTTGTAGTTTTTCCTAAACCTAACTAAGTGGTTTTGTTGCCTTAATGTAAAGTGACGCCAGAGATGTGACAATGCAGCGGCATGTGATGAGTTGGCATGAGAACATGTTGAATAAACGGCTTGCAACCACAGAACGTATAAAAAAACCCACTATTTTTATTACCATTTGTTTGTTCAAGAGGGACTTGTAAAGTATTCATTTTTTCCAGAGCTGACCAGACCCCCATACTGAACCTGCAAAAATATGAACCTGTCGCAGAAGCTAATTTTACCAATGCAAAGACGACCTGCTACACACACACACCCAAACACACAGAATCAGGGAGGGAGGCTGAGGCAGAGGGGCAGCTGTGTCCATTGTCCGGCAGGATGGGTGGAAAAACTGATCCTGCCTGGCAGCAGGAATGTCAGCTGAGCTTCTGCAACGCCAGAGTGTGTTTACAGCGTATTTATAGTCACTAGAAGCATCCGTACACATGGAGCCCATACATGCACACACATTACAGTAAACTTTAATATCACCACAACAAAGAATTGCATTTTTTTTTTTGCAATAACAAATATTCACTATTTATTTTAGAGTTGTGTCACGTTTCTCTCTTTCGCTTTGATTTTTTTGTCCTTTATTTTTTCTGTTTTATTTTGGCCTCTGGTGTTGAGAACAGTCACAATCTCCTTTGAGCCGCGCAGCATGTGGGCAGGTGAGTCACTGACAAGAATAACAAAAAAAGATGGAGAGGATAGAGGGAGAGAGGGAAAGCAGGGGGAGGTCAGTTTGGGGGATCCAGTTTGGGCTTATGGCAGAGAGTACGGGAAGTCTGCCTAATGAGAAACAAAAGTGCCTTTAATACTTTTCTTTTTGCACTTGTCTCACTTCCTCTCCCGTTAACTGTTTACCTATTTTTCACTCTGAACTTTTTCCATCAGCATCATCCTCCCTGAGACTAATTAGCCATTTTACTTTCATTTTACCCCTCCACCCCCACACGCACTCCCTCCAGTGAGTGAATCCCTTTACAATAATTGCATATGTCTGATAATTATCCAGAGGTCCACAGCGTGATAGAAACGGAACAAGTAGAGCAGCATACCACAGCACAACACCGCACACCTTTATTGTGGATTAAACTAAAATAAAAGATTAAATGACTGAAGTTTGTGTCCACGTTGTAACCTCTCGCTAGCGATCTGCAGGGTATAAAACAATATTTCTGTGTTGTTTATATGAATGGAAAGCTCTTTCTATGCCAACTGACTATATGGCAGCAATAATTATGCCAGTGATGAGTCTCCAGCCCTGAGGGACCGTCCTGCTCCTGTTTAACACCAGTGTGTTGGCCTACATTCTCCACTAAATCCCATTGTTACTATCATTGAAAATCTAAACCAGCTTAAAGCTGAAGGGTGAAAGCAAAGCGAGGATGATAACATTATATTACATTTAATGACTGTATAAAATATATGGACAATACACCAAATGCAGCATTGCATAATCAACATTTCAGCTGTAACAAGGCTCCTTTTTATCTTATTGTTCTTCTAATCATCTTTTAAAAGATGAAGCAAGGAGATAAAACACTATTCAACTGCATTTTGTGGTTTGTCTACATCAGAATATGATCATGCTCCATGCAAGGCGTGGTGAATCAAACCACTAATCTTGGCAGCAGCCCATCAAGCTCTATTGTAACATGTGTTTTTGTTCTCCACATCGTATCACGTTGCCACACCTTTGTCTCTGGTGCCAAGAGTGGGATGAAATATATATCCAACAATACCTGGTCAGAGAAGGGCAGTGATACTGTTGGCTGTCATTATCGCTTCAACCAACCAAGTTTCCTTACGTGCTTTCCGATGTAGGGGGAAAAACGCTTTGAATATTGCCATAAAGTGATGATTTATAAAAACAACTGTGTGTAACAACTCTTCCCGTGTCTTAATAGAATAACAGAATAACCACCCAATTCGACTGTTATCAGGCCATTAAATAGGCATTATCGGTCGCCATAACCACCATAGATGTGGGTCATTAGGGGCCTACTATGTTGTAAAAGTGAAAGTAAAACTTTAAAGCGACATAATCTAACATGTTGTAAAACGAAATAAAACAATACATTTTGAACACAAACAAAATGGTTTCTTTACGTTTAGGTTTTAGGTTTAGGCAACGCAACTACAACTTCTTTAGGGTTAGGCAACAAAAAAAAAGTGTGTCTGTCCATCACAGTCTGCAACGGTGCTGCTGCCGTCTGCTCATGATACATCTTGTTACCGACTGACAGTTCACTTGTTTGGTTTCATATTTTGCTCTATTAAAGCATTATTATACTTAATTTAATTATATAAAATTTCAGATTATTTCTTTATCAAACATATTAAGATAAGCAATGTACAATAAAGTAGGTACTGTAAACAGTGTGATCCCAAGACAGCACAAACATAGTAGGCTATGTGTGCACATAACACCACACAAACAATAACAAACACCCTCTTAAGGGAAATTTACAAGGTAATTGGTGTTATTTTTTTGGCAGTTACAGAAAATTAAATATAGTTACCTTGATCTAGTCAGGCAGGAAACATTCATTAAACTGTCATAACGTGCAAAAAGACAATTAGAAGAGAAGGAATAGTTTTAGTACTCTTGTCTCTATCAAAAATTAGCATTAAGTTAATTTGTAGGAGGGGGACATTTGAGAGGGAGAAAAGGCTATTTTTAGTTCAGGATTTCTGTGGTTATATTGTGCCCCAGTTTTTATGCAGAATCACTGGAGAGCTAAAAATCGTAGCAATTGTTCTGATTCAAATGAGAGAGAGGATATCCAGCCATCGCATGTTTGGCATCCACGTCAGGGGCTCAGAGAGGAGAGCTGGCAGACAGCAAGAATGTGTGTGTGTGTGTGTGTGTGTGTGTGTGAGCACGAGTTGGCTGATTGCAAGAAGGGGACTTTTGGAGGGTTTCATCTCTTTTCTAGGTCACAGGCGATCATTCTTTCAAGCAGAATACTGACTCCCTGTTATAATAATGGACTCCCAGTGATCAGACACTAATGATCAGTATCGATTCTCCAGAGGGAATTAATTATAAATGTGTATAAATGTGTTTTTATCAGTGTGTGAGTATGTGTGAGCGTGTGAAGGTCGTGCTAATCTTATAGTGATTCACACGGTGTAGTCCTTTTTATTGGTCCTTACACTGAGCTCATCACTTCGGAAACATACCTATTAAACACTCACACACACACACAGATAAACACACACACGCCTCACACTCCACATGCATCTGTCAATCTGTCAGTCGACCCATGAGAGGCTGTCATCGTATCTTTATGAGCCTGTAAATAAGGAGCATGTGAAGTGTGCAACAACCACTAACATGTCGCCAAGCCAACTCTTAAAAAACACCAGAAGCCACATCTGAAATAACAACCTGACGTAGTATCTGTGTTCTGATTTGACAAGGGAGACGATTTGATAAGTCATATTTGGAGTAAATGAAACAATACTGACTTTAAAATATCCATCTGTCAACACTACGGTGTAGTGCTGCGATTGGTGTATTTTAAAGTATGCATTACATTACTGCTAAAATTATGTTTAATGAAAATGTTTGTATTTATCTAGCTGGGTCTTATTTACAGAATTGTGGCCATTTTGAAGTCATGCTAACTTGCACGCAAGCATGAGCTTCTTAAAGCTTATAAACCATATAAACTTGACATACTGTAAATCATTTCAAACACTTTTCTTTGAGTCCAAACAAACGTAAACACAGGAATTAGCCCCCTGGGTTAGCTGTTGTAGCTAAATACGTAGGGCTTTACTTACTAGCTAACCAAAGTAGCCGATTAGCTGGCTAGTTGGTTGGCTTGCACCCGTTTTGAATGTTATCAGCTGATTGAATGGGTGCTATCAGCAGTTATCGGCCTCATAGATATGAGTTAGAAGGGGCCTGCTACACCTACTAGTAGGCTGTTATCATCTATTCACATGGCTGATCACCAATATGGATACAAGAAGACAATGCCGACCTCAAGTGCTCGTAGTGATGACGGGAGCAAAGGTGGAAGTCAGGTTGTAGTATAAAGAGCAACAAAGTCTGCTTAAGGTGGTGGTCAGGGGCGATGTGTCAAACAAACTTTAACCCGGGAGACTGCTGTCCGTGTCCCGTGTCAGCCCGCCCGCAAGAAAAGGCGTATGAATGCCACGATAATGCACAAGGCATTTAGCGTGCAATAAGAACAACATTGTGTATTGTGTAGTGTATTGTTTTGTAAGTTGCGGTTGTGACGTGTTTTCCGTACTTATGTTATGTTGTCTCCGTACATATTTGACTTAGTTTACGTACTTATTTTAAGCCCAACCATGACGTTTTTCCTAAACCCTATTATGGTTTTGTTGTGGTTTATTTCACAATAATGAGCGGCTCGCTGTACATTATCCTTTACTCAAGGTATACTGTGGCAACCAAAACCACTTGTGAAAGGTTAGGAAAAAGCTGCAATTATGGACATTTATATATTGTATTCTGTTACCTCTGATATAAACAAGGCCAAAAAGAGATCAGACAGCACATAGTAACTGCTAGAAATGTTACATGAAGTAAAGTCAAATGAAACACATTGTCGTTCCTGACAAAAATAGTTGCTCTTGACAGTTCCCGGCTGAGCTTTGCATACAGTTTGATTCTGTTACAGTCGGCCAATTACTGCTCTCTGGATAGTGAACAAACAAGTCTGGATTATAGAAATCCATTTGAATGAAATATTCTGCTTTGTTGCACTACGAAATAAATGGATCCATAAATATTTGGGAGACCTCAACATTTTGTCGCCACACTGTGCCCTTGGCTCTTAATCATCCTAGTCCCTGCTTTGTTTTTCTAAATTAGAGAGCGGACAGAGCCCAAACCAGCAGGGAGGCTGGAGAATAAAGACAGAGAAGGAGAGGAGATAAGAGGAAAGGAGAAAGGCTGGACTACAGACCCGTGGATGTAGAGCTTTAGGCTTGAATGATTGGAATGGGGCACGGACGGATTAGGCATTTAGCAACAAGAAAGGAGAGAAGAGCGACGAGAGGGAAGACATGGCAAGGAAAGGGGAGCAGGGGTGTAACCCAATACTGAAAATATCCATGTGTGAGAAAAAGGAGAGGAGAAAGGGAGGAGATGGGAACACAAGATCACCACCACTTGCTGCACTAATATTCTAACTTCCGAAAAGTGGACACTGGCGTCACTACCTGGAAACTAGCACTATTGGTGCTTCCTGTCTGCCAGTCACACAAGATAAGAATCAAAACACTCCCTCTCCAGCCTCCATATGTTTTGTCACCATGGTGTTAGGAGGATGTCAACACAGTCTAATGCGGCAAGACAGATGCTGGCTATTAGCATTACGGCCAGATCAGGTGACACAACTCTAAGCTGGAGGTCTTTATGACCAGCGTGACTCCTGTGACACACAATGCTCGCAAATGAAATGATAGGAGGGGGACCACTTGTCAACAGATATGGGCCAGGTCCCAAAAATACAGCGCACATTCACACACCATGTGTATTTACTGCATGCACATCACTTGAGCTGAGCAAAAAGCCTTTAATACTTCTGTGTGTGTGTGTGTGTGTGTGTGTGTGTGTCCGTTCTTAGCTATACCTAGTAATACTGTTATTTGCGTATATGCCACAAAATCAATTTGTATGTAATCCTCAAAATTGTGAAACAGGCAGCATAAAGAGCGACAAATGCCGGATAGGTGGGAGGTGGATGGACAGGTAAAAAAAAAAAAACAGTGTTCGAAACCATGAGTAAACGTTGATCTGTTTGTCACATAACCTTCTTACTTAAGTTACGCCACTGTTGGAACATACAGTAAATCTGTTTACACAGTCACATTGTGGGGACTCGCCTTCCTTTTGAGGACAAAGTGCACGTCCCCATAACATAAATCATTACATTTTAGTTTGAAGACTTGGTTCAAGGTTAGGTTTGGGTTAAGGTTAGGGAAAGGGTTAGGATTAGGCAAGTAGCAGTTAAGGTTAGGTTAAGTATGCCACTTCTAGAGTTATTTTAATCCAAACCACAATGTTTTTTCAGAAACCTAACTAAATAATTTTGTTACCTAAATCTAACCAAGATGTTTCATGTGAAGACGTAAGTTTATTTTGAAAAGACTGCATGCATGTAATGATCGAAATTTGACACGTCGCTGGACATTCATAGGAAAACTCACAAAAAAGCAGGAATAACTATTAGTAAGATATCATACGAATTGTTGTATGAGGATACGTTGGTGTGTGTGTGTGTGTGTGTGTGTGTGTGTGTGCGTGCGTGCGTGTGTGTGTGTGTAGGAGTGGCTGAGCACTCCTGAGATGAATCTGTCCCATGGAGCCAAATAACTTTGTGCATCAACAAGCAGCTCTGTACAACACATTAGGCCTTCTATCTGTTTGCACTGTGTCAAGTGTGGTTGCATTTGTGCTATTTAAGCTCTCTCTCTCTCTCTCTCTCTCTCTCTCTCTCTCGCACACACACACACACTCACAGGGCTTAACTGACCTGTAGGGCATGCCGGTCTTATGGGCGACTGTGTCCTCTTTGCCCATTCCAAACATTTTCAGATACCAGTTGGTCTCGATCTCTCTGATCAGCGCCGCCTTGTGTCTGTGCTGCAACCCCTGCTTCCCGGACGTGGACCCTCGCTTGACATCCTGGCTGCGGTGAGCCTTCGTCCCGCTGAGAGAGGCCACCGAGTGTTTGCGGTGGTGCGGATGTCCGCCACCGAGGCCCCCGCTGCTCCGGGCGGCAAGCATGGCCCCAGAGGGTGCCCCCTCCCCTCAAGGGGCAGAGTTCAGGGAGCAAGGTGACGAGGAGGAGGTGCAGGTTTCCAAGTCCTTCTTTTTGACGGATCACTCCAGCTTCAGAGAGTGATGCAGGTCTGAGGGAAGCTTCTCCTGTTCTGACTGTCACACCCTCGTCTCTCTACTCTTTGGCCATCTTCTGCACAAACTCTCTACACTTTCTTTTGTTTTCAAGTCTGTTTCCTCTCTGATCTGTCTCTCTCTGTGTGTGTGTCTTTCTGTCCGTCTGTGCAGTGTGCTCGCTAGTCTCTTATAGCCTCATCCAGCCTGAAACAAGATCCTGGTTTCCTTGTCTCGTCACCGGCCTAAAAGGAGGGAGCCAAACATGCCAGGGTGTCGACAATGAGTACACAACATCTCACACACACCCTGCATACATGATAGGTGTACACAGAAAGTGCTAAAACAACATATAAGAATGATATGACGTGATGATATGAATACACACAAACTGCATACATTTGAATCCACATTGACACAAACTCTAAAGTGTTTGTAGTAAAGAGAAGATAAAATGAAAAATACTCTACATTTGAATGTGGATTTAGGCAATAATAACAGTGGATATTGTTTGAAGCAGAGCTAATGACAATTATTAAAACACACCACATGTACACTGGAACACACACACTTTGTTTTTTATCTTCAGGCTTGGTATCAATAACAGCTCTATATTTACTCTCCTCCTGGACCTTTTCAGAGTCTTGGAGTCTTAACACCATTCCTTGTGTCATAAGACTCCAGACAGAGAAACACAAATGTATACCTCTGTCAGACATAATAACAATGTGGAAACACAGACGTTTGGCTGCAAATTATGGTGAGCACAGACACACACTATGTGAAATATATGTAGTATTTCAGACTTTGCCAAAACAACAAATATGACATCTGACTATTAGAGAACCCAAAAGTATAAACATAAAAACAGTCATAGTAGCACTGCAGCCTAGCTTGAATATATTTACATGTAAATTCATATTATAGGTGCTTTGTGTTTCACTCTGTTTCCATTTGTGTGTGTTTGATCTGCTGGAAGTTCGAAGTTCAAATACCAGCCTGTTTTGATTCATAGGGCGTCAAATACCGAGGCTTAGTCACGGCCGTCGGCGTTTGGTACCGCCGCGCAAGACAACCTTTAGCCCCAAATGCAACGGGCGTTCCATTAACTATAATGTAAACCCGTCCGCAGCAACAGTAAACGCTCAGAGTAAGTGCTGTGGTGACGTGGTTTAAAGAGTGAAAAGACAAACACTGGGTGGGCGGGCAGGAGGGGAGATGGATGGTCCCAACAAAGACTTTCATCCAGGATACTGTTTGTGTCCTGTGTTCACAACGTTCAGTTTCATTTTCACTTAACAAACGTAGTAGTTTTAAGTTTTTTTCCTAAACCTAACTTAGTGGTTTTGTTACCTAAACCTATAGTGACACCAAAGGGCATGCCAAAGCGGTGTTATGTGTACAATTCGGGATGAAAACATGTTGCAAAATACACCCAAAGAGCCTTCATGGATTCCCTTCTGACAACTTTAAAGCAGAAGTTGAATTATTCCTCTGGAAACTTTTTCTGACCACAGATGCATACAGACACGTATAAACTTTATTTTTGGCCTGAATGCACCAGAGAGAGTGAAACAAAACAGCAAAGCAGCACTGCGCAAAGAGGGGGGCGGTATATAAACTGAAGGTGAGTGGAAGGACCCAGGTGATGCACGCATTCAATCATCGTTTGTGTGGCGGAGAGGGATTGCATGCCGATGAGATGTTAATTCATGTCAGGTATAATGCAGGAGAGCAGGGGGCCGATGTGGCCCTTTACCACCAGAATCAACACAAGTTTAGTCGAATACGCAGAGAAGTTCAAAGTCAGTCTGTTATAAGGAAAAGAAGAGGGTCGGTAAAGAAGGAAGGAGAGAGGCAGAGAGAGGATTTGGTCTCAGTCTGGAGTTCATTCATTATGAAAGCTGGCTGAGTAAAGTGCTGGCTCACTTGTCCAAACCAAAAAGGATGAGAGCAGGCTTTGTTGGAGGTGCAACAGGGAGCGCTGCATTTTAATTTTCAGTAAAATGTTCAAACAACTGTTTGAATTTAAAGCAGATCCCATTTGTACTGTTTCACAGCAAAGATGACAGAAATGTCAGAGATACAATTTCTTGAAGCTCATTAATTCACTCTGTTGAATGAGAGCATCCATGCAACGTCTTAAATTCAGTCAAGGTTCAGAAATATTGACAGAAAACCTAATTAGTTACGACACCTGTCAGCTAATGTGAAAACGCTGTCTGCTGCTGTCCAGCTGACTCTTGCAAGACTCTTGTAAAAGGTGTCACATATCCTGATCTTACAATTTGGCTTCGGGTATACCTACTGAGTTTGATTGTTATTGATATCACTGTGGTTATTGTTTAATCAGTAGTAATATGATTATTGTTAGTAATGGTAAAGAATTATCTTTGAGGGGATTTGCTGTCTGCAGTCTTCCTCCATCTTGCTCAGGGCTCTGCCATGAGACTCTATCAATATCTCCCTGTAAACACACACAAACACTGTATGAATACTCAGGGCAACACAGACACTTTCTGCAGCATTCAGTCATTCAGATATCTTGTTTTGAAATGAAGGTAATGTCCTGTACTTATAACTTAATGGACCACTGTGTAGGATTTGGTGGCATCTAGCGGTGTGGTTGCAGATTGCAATCAACTGAGTACCCCTGCGTTCTCTTTACAAGCGTAAAAAATCTCTGTCGGGAGTTATATTTCTAGGTTCTAGGTAGGTTTTCTTCTTTCAAGGTATTTATTATAGTATTGCCCAAGTGGTAGCTTTCAGTGACTTTAAAAGTCACTGCACAGCCCTGCAGCAGATTGCAGAGCTCCAGCAAATTCCCAATACAAATCAGCTGTCGACCACAGGTCCCTTCAAACTGTACAGTCGGGACTGACCCCAACCTACCTTTCCCCCCCAGGCCCCTGAGAGACGTCCAGTGAGCTATCAGGGTCTCATTACCCGGCTGAATAATTCAGGACCGACACCCCATCACTGATCTATTCACTTGACCTCTGAGGACACCAAACCTCCAGGTATCTGCTTAGATGTCATGAGGATCCTCAGACCACACCGTTTGACCACAAGGAGACATTTAATGGATGAGTGAAAGCACGTTGGCTCAAACTAACTACATTATTTGGGGTTATATATTGCCTTAAAAAAGCCTTGGTAATGCCTAGTACATTCACTTTGTAGTACTGTATATCCCCACTGTGAAGCCTGTCATGGATGCTATCAGAGTTTTAGCTACTGTTAGCAGCCCTGTCCTGTATTTTATTGGATCTGGGTAAGTTAACAACTTGGTTATATGCAGCGTACTGACTGTAGGTGCCTTTGGATGAAACAACATATGGCATAGTTAACATGGCGCACACACACAGGCCTGCACGCAGCAATTCGTCTGGATGACCTTTTGTTAATCAAGGTCGCTGCCGGAGGATATTTGTCACACAAAGTGAACCCAATCTGACTTCTCTGTAATGTCGGCGTCACTAAGAAAGAAATCCTAGCACGGACAAAACCAGTCATTCAAGTCCTTTATCCTGAACCCCTACCGAGACGCAAACTGATACACGGGTGCACACACAAACACACATGCACGCACACACACAGGCGTGCTTGGTACACCCAACTCTTTCTCTTAACATGTTAGATGCTGTTCGATTAGTCTAATTATCGATGGCAGTATCGTTTATTACATTTGCCCAATAACGTTATTCACAGTAGAGGTGTGAATACCTTCTGTGGTATTAGATTGCATTATGCATTATTTTAAGTAGATGCTGCATGAGTTTATATGCACGAGGCTCTATCTGCCTTCAGGATTGTTCAGAGATAATCAGCTTTAAAGTTTACCGCATTAATTTAGTTCATTAACGATTGAGGCAAAGACCTGAATGCTTCATTGTCTGGTAACTTTAAACAATTTCATTTCTGTGTACTTTGGAGAGATCAGCTTTTCTGCATATCAGCAATATACAGAGACAAACACAATCAAATACACCATCAAACAGTAAAATAGTAAACTCCCCACGTATGCCTGTCACATAAATCTTCCTTACACATTCCTTTTTTGTTATCTTTGCCCTTGTCCTGCACATTATAATGGATTCACAGCAAGCATATTTTACTTCTGCATTAATACAAATATTTCAACCTTAAATCTTCTATGAATAATTCATAGATAATTTCTCACTTTGCATTAAAGGTTCTGTATATAAAAGGGATTTGGAGCTTTAGTATAGCATCAAACAACTATCTGCTATGTAAAGATATGGAGGAGTAATGTCTACCATGTGGAGGCGATAGATATGCCCTGAATTATGTATAGAAAACCTTTACATATGTTTCTCATATGCTTATATTTGGATAATCACATGGTTAATCCTTAATGAACCAAGTTTACTTATTTAAAAGCACACAAGTATTATGAAAATCTTTAAATGATGAATGAATATCATTCACAAAAAGCTTTTTCTTTGCCTTAAAACCATCAATAGTGGCAGGAATCTGTGCTCTATTCTTCTCCCATCACAAAAGGTACACAAGGTAACAAAGAAAGACAGAAAAAGGGAAAACCGTGGGAGATTTAAGTGGTTACAGATACCGAGTGGGTTTATAGTCAGAGAGAGGCAGTGAATGAACAGCCTGGTCACACTAAATGGTGTATGAATGACACGGTAATTCGCAAGTAATTTTGCGTGAAATAAGAACGTTCTTGCACAGCAGCTCCCGTGAAACTAAAACTTTACAGTTTATAGAGGAAAAACTTTTCCATTGTCTTGGAAAGGCATCGCTGCAACATGTCAGTTTTTAACAAGCTCAGAAAACAGAATAATTTTGAATAAATGACATTTTGAGTGCACGTCTTTCTTTCAATTCACAGCAAAAACAAAAAACAGTTTATGTTCACTGACAGTTTATTCCTCCCCTTAAACTCTACGTCTGTGCACCGACAACAACAATGTGGTGATTCATTTCAGCACTTTGAAGTCAGATTAAAACTAGTCTGTATAATAACAGACACCTTCTTATTCATTTAGGACTTATGAACAACAACAAAGTATGTATCTGGGAAAATGGAAAATTAATTTGTCTTCAGAGCAGAAAACTAATCACCACGAATTAGAAAAAATCACCAAGAATCCACACACACAGTGACTCATCAGGAGCTCAAAGTGTCCTTTAAACTTGCTGATGTATAATTTTCACATGAAGAAAAACACATGAAGCATCCACTGTGATTGGTTTGATGATGATGAGGTCTTTGAAAATGTTTAGCATTTACAGCAATCTGCCTGTAATACCAATGCGTATGAACTATTTAACTTCTCAATTATACTGATAGTTGACAAATTAAAGGAAAAAAACTGAATAAATCAGTGGGAAAATATAACAAATGCAGATAAAGGGCACAAAGGTCACTGAATGGTTTGATAATGTGACACCCTAGCTCTCAAATCTGAGCCCAGCCACCCTACGAAGGAAGCTCATTTCAGCCAGGAGTATTCTATCTGTGTAGAAATATAACAAAACACACTCACAAAATAAAAAACACCATTGACTAAAGGCCACCACCAGTTGCAGCACTAAATAAAGGGAGACAGGATTGAAACCCTTTATGAAGCTGTATCAAATCAACCCTAAAATCAACACAAACAGTAAGAATAAAACTGAAATATACTACTACAATAATACTAAAACAATACTAAAACAGAGCACGGTAAACATTGATAATTTGCAATGCTAAAAAGTCCTCTTAGTCTTTTCTTTTCAGCCTGCAGTAAAATGACAGACCCACCATCAATGATTAAACAGCACTACAACACCTCAAGGTGCTTGAACCCATACAGTAGTACCCAAACAACAAAAATACTAAAAGGAATATGAAACATTATTAATGATAAATACCACAGCAGGTTTGGCATCTTACCAGAGCCACAAGTGTACAGAGCAACAGTCTCCCACACTAAGCACCATATATTAGACCCTTTTAACACTTGGACACGTCATTGCAGGGTAAACACAATAATAACATTAATTAAGGTCCTGTTCCATTTAGGTCGGCCAGGGCACTGGTATTGTGCATGCTGGCTCACTGGAGTGGCTGTGACACTAAACAGACTGGGACCATAATTAATTTTCTCAATTACACCTGTGTTTACCTGCAATGACATGTCAAAACAGCTGCTGTGAAAAGGGCCTATAGTCTGAGCATGGAGGCAGCGTGCAGTCTACACAACTGCTGCCCATGAGCCTACTTATGAGTTTGTGGCTCTCACCTGATTGATTGCCTGAATCAGAGCCTGAATCTCAGTTAAACCACCCTGAATAAATAAATGTTAAAAGAAAATCTATGCAAATTGAGCATGAAGCTGTTCTGCAGGTTTGCAAACACCTCACAATGACACTGTGTTGATCTTTCCTGTAGTTTGTCGCTGATTTTATGACTGATCTTTGGTCAGTCTGAGGACTTAATGTGAAACAAGACTCACTGTAGCAGCATCAGCATCAGTTAGCATCTCCCTCTGCTGGTATATGTTGTACTTACTACTTTTATTTCAGTCTGGAGATGAAGCTTTTGCATGCAAGACATGCATACAACAAACACACACGCTTAGCAACACTTGAAAGGAGTGTCACCATCTCTATAAATCATTTCAAGGGACTACCACTGCACTCATACCCACCCACACTCACACACACACACCCACTACAATGATTAATCACAAGAGCAGGACCACCCCGTCCTGATGATTAGCGAGGCTCCTCTCTGCATCTCTTGAGAGTTCCTGTCTCCGGCGATTAGAAGTTGATCAATTACTCTTCTTCAGTGGACTGTGAAGTGAGCTGGACGCTCAGTTGGAAAAGAAGCAAATGACATTAGATCTTTAGCTCATTTGCATTGTGTCACACTCATTTGGCTCTTTATCAATCACATGGAGGCCGAGGAAGAGAAATGAAAGACGTAAAGTCCTTCAGGCGTGTGATGTCGACGAGAACTTCTAAAAAATGAATCACAGTAGCGGACTAGAAGCAACGCAGAACAGTACAGCACAGTGTTCCCTGAACAGTGGAGGAGGAAAACCCCTGTAGGTGCTGATGAGTGAGTTGTGTGTGATGCTTTCCATGGATTCAAAATAGATGCAGTTACATTTTCCACCTGTCGCTATGTTGCACTCAGACCTGCAATATGAAACATAAAGATATCAGAACACAGGAAGGTAAACTGTTGACCTTATAAAGCGATAAAACAAAGTTTAAATAACTCCTGCAAGTTAACATTAGTGCATGCATGAACACACACACATGCAGTGATGCACGTGCACACATCTTGATTTAGCACTACCGTTCCCGTCCACACTCGTCAGCTGACAGTAAATTACAAACACATTTCCTTCAGCGCTCTGTCACCAGGAGGATTTATTACCGTCCACGGTGACAGCTTCACAGATTCCTGGAAAGCCACGTGCTCCTGACCGAGAGCACAACACACACACACACACACACACACACCCTGCATTTACACAAAACAGCATCTCAAGCACACATGATAATAGGGTCAGCTGAGCACTAATGCAGCATTCTTTTAAATTAACAAAATGATGAAAAGATTATGCGTTGCTTCATTGTCTTTTGCAGTTTGAGGTTAACAAAGCTGAGTGTGATTTATGAGACAGTCAGCACACCCACACACATTAATATCACGCTCCTCTCTGCCTTGTTAGAGCTCAGTTAAGTACTATCTTTCTTTTTTTGTTTACCGTTTTATGTGCTTCCTCTCATCTTGTCATCTTTTCAGCAATGAGTCATCCATCACACGTATTTCGGCATAATTAATTTCTCTTTCAAAAATTCAAAGTTTCATGGAGCGTCACATTTCCTTTCAACTTCTCAACGCTTTCTGTGAGAAACAGCAGAAGCGTTAGAAGTCTTAATATCAAAAGTCTCTCCCACAATAAAATGATTGTGAATATATTATGTCAATGTAATGTATATATTTCCATCCCATTAAAATATTATCCTTTATTTCTGTGATGTTTATCACCATCAATCTATCTATAAACTGAATGAGGGTCAGGGTTGTCGTGGCAACAGAGTCAGCAGAGCAACCATCATGTTTCCTCCCAAAGCAAGATCCTCCAGCTCCCTCTGCTGGATCACTCTGGCCACCATGTATCTCGACTGTATATAAAGGTGGACGACATGACAGCTCCCCAACAGTGAAGCCAAAACATCTGGATCGCCCCCTGGTGGCTGGCTGCAGTATAGGTCATAAATCCCGCCTCCTTCATGTTAGTGGATGGGACATGGGCCAAACTAAAAAGTCAAAGTACACGTCAAATAATTTTTTCCCAAAGATGGTTTCTGTCATTTTAGGTAGTTTTTATCACGATGATGTTTGTTCACGTGTTCACTTTTTGAATAAGTTTGGTTTTAATTAGTTATTTGATGCTATAAAAAGGGTGTGGGACGTCATGATTGACATCTGCTCTGAGTGAAGTAGACGCGGAGTCGGAGGTTCATGAATTGTACGAGAGAGGAGATGTAACTTTAACTTTCCACAACAGTCACAAGTCTGATTAATAGAACATGTGTCAATTTGATTATAAATGTAGTTGATATTATGGTTAGTTGTTGTGTCTGAGCTACCTCTTTAAAGAAGTCCCCTTTTAGCACTGCTCATTGATTTAAAGAGTAACACTTGCTTGTTGTTCATTCATTCATTTATTGCTTCAACAAGAAAAACACATATTATAGTGACTGAAAATGACATTTATTATATTATTTGGAAATGTATTATGCTCTCAGAGTTACACTAGCTTGTATCACATTGACAGGTTATTATTGTAATTGAAAGTAAAGTTTACAGAGTAAACATTGTATGCAAATATTTAGATTTAGGAACAACATAAGCTTATATGCCTGTATGTTTAGAAAATGTCAAAATGTGTTTATTTGTATCTAGAAGTACAGTATATCTGAGGTAAAACGTTGCCTTTATTTCAATTACGCTACCACAACAGAAACAACAGCAATTTGACAGTAAGAGTCTGAACTTGTTAAGATATGTTTTAGCAGGACTCACAGTGGCATTATAGTAAATGATATTGTGTGTTGAAAATGTCCTGTGTTTGACATGTATTAAGACGCTCATTATTTTCTGAAATAGCAATGTTTTTGAAAATGCATGTTTGAGATATTAAGTAATCGTTGAGGTTCTTTCCTCATCGATATTGCTTATTAAAATCAACTCTATCTCAAGCAGTGTAACAATGTAAAAATAAATATTTTGAAAATAATATATTTTGTCTATTAATTATAGATCAAAACATGATGATTGTAAAATATATGTGAATAACAACCCTAATCAGCTGGACCAGTTGCCCAATGAAGCAGTGGCACATCCGCCATCTGCATTATTTTACCATTTCAGTTTAGTTCTCAGTGCTGCTCCACTAATCATCAATAGCAGTGGATGCGGTCGTAGCAGTGACCTCAGTACCAGCTGTGGCGAGCGAGGCCGAGGTCCCGGTCCCGGTCCCGTCGCGTGGTTTGGCGCGGGGCCTCATCATATCCTCTGTGTTGCGTTCAGGTTTGACCAGGAGTACGTAACACTTGGGCAGGAAGATGCAGGTCAGCAGGCCGAAGCTGGAAGCTAAAATGGCGAAAATCTGGACGGCGACCATGAACTTGCCACGAGTGCTGAGGTACGCCGGGACAAAGGAGATCCACACGATGAAGAAGACGAGCATGCCGAAGGTCACACACTTCGCCTCGCTGGAAGACAGAGGAAGAAACATGCTGCTTAAAGAAATGTTCTTTACACCAAAATGAAATAAGAGAAGGAACAAGTGGACATTACATTAGAGAAGTAACATACACCTGTTGACATTTTACAGATTGATACCAGTGTTTTGTGTCTAATTTTACATAATTCCTACTGATGTCTGTGACGTGTAAACAGAAATAAATAATCCCTCTGACATGTTGCCTTTCAATGTTTTCTAATGTGGGGGCATCTTTTCTGTTCTTGACAAAAGTCAATTTCAGGATCAGTTTTAAAGCTAATTTAGATAACTGTTTATGTAATTACCCTATTTATTTATGTATATATTTATTTATCTATAATAACCAACTTTAATAAATGGTAAATTGATTGTTAATTAAACTTTAGTTAATAGTTATTTTACTGTTAACAAACAATGCAATGGTAATAAATAATGTTTATTAATAATCAGTAATGCTATAATTTATGTTATTTTAACAGTTTATTGTTGCAGACATTATAACATTGTATATGCTATATTAAGAATGTGTTAATGAATACTAAATGATTTGTAAACCTTTAAGAAATCGTTTGTAAAACATCTATAAATATTATTTGGATGGCTATTATAAAGTTGAAACTGATGGTTATAATACCTTGTTAAATGGTTAATAAATAAAATAATCTATAGACATTATTTAGATATATAAATAATACTGTGTCAATGGTTAATAATTGGTTACTGGTCCATCTGTCTATGTAACGCTTATAGATGTTTTACAAATGATTTCTTAAAGGTTTACAAATCTTTTGGTAATTCTTAACAAATACTTATTATAGTATATAAAATGTTATAATGTGTGCAACAATAAACTGTTAATAAACAGTTTACTAAAGTAATCAGAATGTAATCGTAATGGTATTTTATCAGCTATGATACAATATATAATTTATAAACCAATTCTTTTATATTACACAAACTAATGATGAAATAATTAATTAATTAATTAATAAACATTATTAATCATCATCTCATTGTTTGTTAACAGTAAAATACTATTAACCTTAAGTGTAATTAATTAACTATCCATTTCTTTAATCTGAAATGTTTAATCTGTTTCCTACCTGAAGTGGTCCTCCAGTTTGCGGGCGATGAAGGCGAAGACGAAGGCTATCAGAGCCAGCAGGATGTCATAGGCGAAGATGCAACAGATGAAGATCACTGAGCCTTCATCGCACTCGAGAATGATCTTTATATTCTGGGCCGAGGTGTTCTCGATGGGGTGTGGAGGGAGGACGATGAGCCACACTGTGCACGCTATAGCCTGGGTGGAAGAAAGTCAGAAATACTACTGGATCAGGATCAGGATCAGGATCAGGATCATCAGGATCAGGATCAGGATCAGGATCAGGATCAGGTCAGAGTAAGATGTCCCTCCTTCCTTCAATGTACTTACCTGTATTAATGTTGCCACAGCAGCTATTATCCTCTGGTGGGCACAGGAGATTCTGTCAACTTCAGGGTCCGCACTTGTACTGGCCTCATTGTTGTTAAACGTGTTGGTCACGATGACATCAGGACTTCCGCTGTTGGCCGCTGCTTCAGCTGCAGCTTTTGCTGCTGCTTTTGCTGCTTTGGCAGCTGCTTTGGCTTTGACGCGGGCCTTTTTCAGAGTCTGAGCTCTCAGCATCAACAGAACTGCCTTACCTGAGTTACACAGTAGTTAGTAGATAGATAGTGCAGTGGCAGGCCTACTGAGAACCACTGTCAGGTAAACAGTGTATATACATACATGCAAAGTACAGTAAAAAAAGGAAGCGGTATAGGTGTACCCACCCATGAGAGAGGAAAGGCAGAGAGCAAACCCCAGAGCCAGGGCTACTTGGCTGGTCATGCAGCTCCAGTGCTGAGGCTTTCCGAGGAAGACGATGGAGCAGAGGAAGGTCACCACCAGCGACAAGAGCAGCGAGAAGCTCAACAGAGGATCATTGGCTTTCACCAGAGGGGTGTCGATGTTCACAACAAACACCACCTAGGAAAAAGAAGATCAGTGAAACACATCATATGAGGTTTTTAATCACCTTGAGGTGTGTTTCCCCTGTGTGAGTCTCACCCCGACACCGATGGTGACCAGAGCTCCGAAGGCCGAGATGACGATGAGAGTGATCCCCAGCGGCTCTCCGAAGGCCAGGTACTCGATGATTTTTGGTACGCAGACATCATGAGCATCATTGGACCACTCTTCGTAAGTGCACAGGATGCACGCCCGAGCATCTGTCAGAGAGGAAGGGAGGGCAGCAGGGTCACGTTTACCTCTCACTATGTTGGCACCAAACAGTAAATGTTATATACAATATCATTTGGTGTAACTGCAAATCCATGGTTGTTGTGGTTTGTTTGAACGCTGATGTGAAAATGACTAGAAATTCAGAGCAAGAGGCCCAACTGCCCATGCCAAAACATGACATAAGACATTCTTGATCTAGCACCATTTCAGTGTGAAGTGACAATGAATAGAAGTGTTAAATAATAGCCATCATGAGGGGATTCTGATGGGTTTTGAAGACGCCATGCTAGTTTTGCAGCATCTTCTATCTTTGTGAAACAAAACTTTCTCTTTGTGGTAATTGGCTTTTTTCAGTTAATGCATGTTAAAGGATCCTAACGCCCTTGAATGTGTTCTTGATTTTTTTACTAAAATAAAATGTACTCACTTTATTCACCAAGGTTCAGAAAAGCTCCGACTTTTCAGGAAGATACCGTCATGTCTATAAGGTACAGGTTTTTTTTGTTTTGTTGTTTTTTTCATAGCGTTCCCATTGGGTCACACACTAAATCCCCACATTGCAGTTGTGGGAGGCACCAAGTTTCATCAACATCAGACTACATCTGGGATACAAGCAGTTATGGAAGAAGTCCTCAGATATATTACTTCATCAAAATGTCCTAAAAGTGTAACTTCGGTACTCCTCAACTTGGACCCAACACTCCCATGTCTTTGTGTCCAAGTGACCAACTCCGAGGGAGAATGCTGCACGCTGCAGCCCGCCAAACAGACCCACAATGCAATCGCTCGGGGCAACTCCCCACAGCCAACGCAAGTCCACCAAAAGTGCCCGCCCCTGCCACTGACAGGCCCAGACCGCCACTATAAGTGTCTGACAACACCATGGAAAGAACCCCACACAGAAACAAAATGCCCTCCCCACCTTTTGCTTGATCCTGTCTGTTTGTTATTGTGTCAAGGTACAGTATAAGGTACAGCTTGAAATCTGTATACTGACTAGTTGAGTTGCTGATCTCTCCATCAGCACACGGGATACAGTCGAAGCAGCAGACTGGTTCTCCTTGTCGGATCCCCTTCCTGGTGCCCGGCTGACAGTTCTCACTGCACACTGACCGAGGAGGCTGCAACACAAACACACATAATTACACAGATTTATAGAGACACACATGCATGTGACTCTAATGACAATCTAGATGAGTTAATGATCAATATGCTGCTGACCTCCGACATGTCATTGTTCCACACAATGGAGTCATTCGTTATGGTCATCCTGTCCTCTGGAGCTGCTGAGCCATTGTAGTGTCCCACGGTGACGTAGGATATCTCCCCATTACCGTCGAACTGCCAGTTAATGAGGTCATAGACGCCTTCTACGTCCCCGTCATCAAAGTAGACCTCTTCGTCAGTGTGCGGCACTTTGAAGCGCACGTTCTTCAGGTAGTACATCAGCTAAGGGAGAGGCAGACGGAGTGAAACACATGCATATATAAACATTTGTACGAACATACACATACACACAAAGGCTTACCTGCCATGGCTTAAAGTCTGTGATGTTAGCACAGTCGATGTTGACGAACGGCCCCTGTCCCTTTACACAGTGCTCCAGCTCGTGCAAGGCGTGCGCCACAGCATACACGGCTTTGTATACACTGTAGGGGGACATCTTCATCATCATTATTAATCATATCATCATCCACATTTCCATCAGTATGATTTTATCATGATAGGGTTAGTTCACTCAAACACATTTTCACTTCAAAGTTCTATCTATCTATCTATCTATCTATCTATCTATCTATCTATCTATCTATCGATCTATCTATCTATCTATCAATCAAATGTTAATTTGACCATTCACCTCCATTGGCAGCAGAAGTTTCAGAGGCAGTGTTGGAGACAGTTTTTTGTTTTGTTTCATGTAAATAGTCAAAACAATATTGACATCTAGTGGTGACCTCTGTAGGCCATAGAAAATTATAGGACTACAATTCCCATGGCGCCCCAAGTTGAAGTTTGATTATCATTTTATTTGAGTTTTGCTTCTTGATTTGATTTTGATTGTTGTAAAGCAAATTGAAGGACGCTGCAACCGGGCAGGTATCTCAAAATCTCCATGGTCAGACATGGGTCGGATGAACTGACCCTTTAATGGTGCCATGTTCTTAGTGGTGGAGGTGATAGGTGTTGTAGAGGCATGAAGGTAAAAAGAATTTAGTTGCAGTAGTGACATTACTAGGACCATGTAGTAACAATATGAGAGGTGAGAACTGACCTGTAAGTGATTCGTAACTGGGAAACATCAGAGAAGGTGTTACCAAGCTGTGCCAGAGACTCACTGCCGGTACACAACCCAGCAGGACCCGCCCTCACCGCCCCGGACAGCGTGCTGTTAACGTCCTTGGCCCTTTTTTTGGCCTGCCGCATCGCTGTGTCATAGTTCAACGTGCAGTTAAACACCTATAAGACAAAAAAAAAAAATAAGGTCACAAACTTTCTCTAGATTTGTGCATAACTGTTAAAGTTGTCACACTCAGATGATTTTGCATGTGGCTAATAGCTGGGTGATATGGAGACAGTGTAATGCTCCTCAGGCCAATTAATCAGCTTAATAAACACACCGTCTCCCAGAATTCCTCAGCGAGCGGGTCATAGGGGTCGATGTCTAGTAGATGACGCTGAAGACCCGGGATGTCAGCTCTTTTTACCCCATAGCCCAGGGTACCACCCAGCACTGAGTTCACCTGGGTAAAAACATGCACACTGTCAGCATCAGCTCAGACTGGTGAGAGCCTCTGGAGCATCTGCGTCAACCAATCAATGAGCTTTCACCCTCAGTCACTGGACTGAGCACTCACCCCAGGCTGGTTGATGAGAGCGGAGGTGACCCAGGCCTCGCTGGCGATCCAGGTGCGGTTGGTCACATTGTGCCGGAGCAGCTCGCCGATCAGAGGACTGAGGTCCACGTCTGATGAGAAGACTACGATGATCTTGGCCGTGGCCTCGACTACAGTCTGAACAATACGCTGGATGTCCTCTGGGGAACTCACCTAAAGTTTTAGGCACAAACATTGTTTTTCATGTACTGGTCAATTTTGAGATTTTGGGCTGATTTTGCTTTCATAACATGTCTTCTTTCAGACTAGTGTAAAGATCTAAAAGAAATTCGCAGACTCTGAGCCAGAAATCTCCACTTCAGCGGCACTTACAGACACCAAACTTTAAGAAGAAGAGGAAGAAGAAGTGGTGGTTAATATTATCATTATTATTATTATTATTATTATTATTATTATTATTATTATTATTAGTTATTGATTTAAATTTTATTTTATTTTTTATTTTATTTTTTATTTTTTATTTTTTATTATTATTTTTTATTTATTTATATATTTTAATTATTAATTTTTTTATTACATTTTTTTATTTTATTTATATTTTTCCTGCCAATCTACTGCTCCACACTCCAGTCCAGTAGGTGGCGGTAATACCTCAAAGCTAAAGAAGAAGAAGAAGAAGAAGAAGAAGAAGAAGAAGAAGAAGTGGTGGTCAATATTATTATTATTATTATTATTATTAGTTATTGATTTAAATTTTATTTTATTTTTTATTTTTTATTTTTTATTTTTTATTTTTTATTTTGCATTTTTATTTTTTAATTTTAATTTTTTTAATTTTAATTTTTTTATTATCATTATTTTTTCAATTTATTTTTTTATTTAAATTTTATTTTATTTTATTTTATTTTTTA
>CAKAOI010039580.1:0-19799 GCA_916701655.1 Sebastiscus albofasciatus
TACACACTGTATAAGTAAATCCCAAAATAGCTTATGAAACAAGGAATAATCCCACAACATTATTCATTATTCATTATTCAACCTTAATTATTATTAGTTATTCTCAGACGGATTTCGCTGTTTGTTGTGTGTAGAGGAGTGAAGCTTCGAATACCTTCGAATACTTCTCACCAAAGCTTCGAAGCCCATAAAATGGTATTCAGGACAGCTCTACACAGGACTGTAGTAAACCCGTCAGCATTTAGCCTGAATGAAATGATTAGCGACTTTTGGAGCTAATGCTGCTAGCTACTTTCATTGGAAAAGAGTTGGCAACACTGGGCTGGGTTTTTCGGTCATTTTTTAAAATCTACTGTACTTTTGCTAGTTTCTCAAGATTAACAACCCTGCCTTTTAATTTCCCAGTAATTTATTTTTTTTAGTATTTTCTGTAATGTTTTTTAAAGGTCCTTATGAAGATGTCTCGTCTTGTAATCTGTGCATAAGCACATCAGATTAATATAATTCTGCACAAAGCAGGTCTTTAGCTCTGCTGAGGTGAAGGTCCTGTGTAAATGTTGTGTTTGGCCAACCTCTAAAGAGATTACGATGTGTTGACTGGATAAAAATGCACAACGTGTTTAGTTTACACATGCAATTCACTCAAACAGCTGTTATGTTTTTAGATCTCTTTGTAAATGCACTTAGCTTTTACTCTATGTGTTTTATCCCTCAGCCTCACCCTCTCCCTCCCTCCCTCCCTCCGTTCCTCTCAGCAGCTCTTTTTTAAATCAGATTGTAATAAAGCTATATGAGTGCTTCACTCATAAGCTGCTATTTTCTTTCTAGTGCTGTTGTCATATAATCTCAGGCCCATTCAGCATTTCTCCAGCTTCACTTGCTGTATATCTAAAATATTTTTTTTGTTTTCAATCATATGGTAATGAAACAAGTTTGAATACTATCACGTGCGACTTGATGTCTGATTTCCTGGCCTTATACCATGCATATAAAACCTGGTTAGCAGGCACTGATGCAGAAGCACTGATGCAACAATCAGTGCTTCTGCATGTTTATGAGAGGGCTGTGTGTATTTGTGTGCGAGAGAGGGAGTGTGTGTTGGTGGAGCTGCTTGAAGGAGAGCAGTAGTGATGGAGCCTGAAAGCCCTGCAGCACAACTGTTCTCCCAGTGCATCGTCAACTTCACTGCTGAGCCCACAACACACGCTCAGCCTTAACCCCTGCTCGCACACTCTGCTCTCCTCTCTCAATCTTCCTTTCTGTCTTTGTTTCTCTTCATCCACTCCCTCTGCTTATCTGAAGCCCTCCATCTCAATCTTTACATCGCTCAAATAGTTCCTTTATGCTTTGATTACTTCACTTATTTCACCTCTATGCCATGCCACGTCTCAGTCCTTTCCACCTCTTCTTTCAACCCAACCCAGACCCCTTACTTCCAGGATGATCACCCAGTCCAGCTGCGAAGACAGAGCTATATGACTGAATGCTCTGTTGATAATTCAATCATAAGTACCCATGCTCTTGTCTCATATAGGGGGGGTGGGGCCTTTGGGTGACAGACAGCTCTCAGATAGAAGGGCAAGCACTATGTCATCATGGTGACTGCAGAGCGATTTAAGGAAATGGAGTGATAAGAGCAGAGAGGAAGAGGCTGAAGCCTGAAGGAGCGACTGGCATTAAAGCAGTGTACCAAGAGTCATGGATGTGTGTGTGTGTTTGTACGGTAATATGCATATGAGTGTGAGAATATTCATTTGTGTGCACATGTCAGCAAGCCTGAGTTCACATATGTAGGCCTGTATATCGTGTATCTGCTGCTTCTAAAATCTCAGTAATCATTCAAGCGCCAACAGTGCTGAGTACATTATTTGTTTACCTGCAGAGCTCTGCATTGCGTGTTGGAACAGCCACACACATGCTCTGTGTTATATTAAGGCATTGTTTCAAAAGTGGTTGCTTTGCTCCTCTTTTTCTGCCAGAGAGATTAAAAATAGAAACATTCATGCTCTCTGAATGTACTTTCCCTCCAGGAAGTGTGCAGTTGTGGGTGTCTAACATTGGCTGCACACCGTCACGTGGCGTCTTCTTCCCAGGCCGCCATTGGCTGGCACCTGTGGGGCTCTGTGAAGAAAAGCTTTTCTGACAGGACCCAGGAGCCCCAGAGGAGTTGCTGGAAACTGGGAGAAGGACAATGTCGGTGGAACCAGGAGAGGAGAGTGTGTGTATGTGTGTGCATGTGTGTGTGTATGTGTGTATGTATGTGTGCATGTGTGTGTGTATGTGTAGTAGGATGGGGGGGTCAAGAGATGGCATCACCATGACTGTGAGCGCTGAGGTGCTGGGACGTGACCTCCCAGCCACAGCAAAGGGCAGGAATCCACAGAGATGATCACATGGCTGAAGAGGTGCAGAGGGAAATGAGTGAGGGGAAAGAGAGGACGATGATTTGCAGCAATGACACTCAGAGAGCACGTGTTGTCATCATCACATAAACTCAGCTGACACTTAAATGTGTTGTCGTCCTATCTCACTGTTCCCCAACACTTTACATCTGTCCACATCTGGTTTCGTTCCTTAAGATAATGGTTTAAGAATACATTTCTCATTGCAGTTTGACCTCAATATTGATTAATTGATTTAACAAAATAATTAATTAATCTGCTGAATAAATGTTGTGATTATTCTTTACTTCAGTTATTGGCTAATAAAGTGGATGGACTATCCAATAAACCATCATTTATAGAAGCAATCATCCTACATTTATAGGGAGACAGTGTCCTCTGGTGTTTAACGTCAGGAATACAACTGGCCTGTAACGAAAGGCCGTTCAAAATGGAGTAATGAAACATTGTGAATTTTCATGCGGCACATGCAGGATTACATCTAGCTGATTTTCTGATATAATGCCACACTGATTCATTGTCGGCATTTTTGTTGACCTTCAAGTCAAGCAAGTATTGTTTGATTGATTCTATTACAGCTGAAATACAATAGATGGAACACAATCTCAAAAGACATTGGACAGTGTGTATCATGTTCATTAAGATTTGCATGTATTATTTTCATTTCCTCACTGCTCTCCAACATGAATGACATTGTATAATACATTTTGATATTACCCCTCTCTTTCCACCCAGTGGGAGATTCTGGACTGTACCACATCAGCAGACTGAAACAACTCTAATCTGTGAGCAGATGTCTCTGCACATCATCGCGGTACAATGCTGTTTTAAACAATCATACACACTTTAACAGCAGCGCATGTCTCTCCACAGCTTGTTTTGTGATATTATGCAATGAAATGTTGTTACTGAATAATCCAGTCATTCAAAATATCAATAAACTAAAAGGTCCTAGACAGAACAATGTAACACGTTTTCATTTGTCTCATATTTTATTGATTGTCTTCATGTTGGACTCAGCAGGTGACCAACAGAAACAGGTCAAATGTAGCATCAGAGATTATCCTCTAGATGGCAGGCCAACTCTCTCCATAGCGATAATCCCCTCACATGTTTTACGAAGCAGGCATGTTGGTGCAAAAGCCGCAAATCAAACGACAACATGTCAGCAAACTGTTTAAAAAATATACACATATTTCTCAAAATGTTTTTTTAATAATACTTTTTTTTTCAACATCCTTTTTGAGATTGCACACAGTGTTAGTAAAAACCTTAGATTTTATCCAAATTTAATTTCACACAATATAAATCAATTCAAATGTATTGTAGTAAATTGTAGAAAAGGGTACACATGTGCTGTATATTTGGTGTAGCATGATGTTTCTGTCTGTTTGTACAATTACAAACTCAAATTGTGTAAATGGGTCATCTTAAATTATAGAGAAAGAAAACAATATTTCAGATGTTTCATTTCATTTTCATGCAGCAGCTCGTATAGAGGTACTCTACTGTTTCAGCAGACTGCAGAGGGCTTCATGTGGAAAGAACACGGTGTCCTCAGAGCGGGAGTCATAAAACTCACTGAGTAGCAGGATGTGAGACAGACGAAGGAAAGAAAACAGAGAGTGAAGAGGGGAATATTATGCTTGTACCATTTTTTTCTTCTACTTTTTCAAATTCAAATTTTCTCTAATGGCATGACCATAGTTAAGTTAAGTTACTATACTATACAACAACTATACCACTATACTATAGTGTACTGTAATGACAGGGAAATGAACCTTTGACCAAAATAAAGAACAAAAGAATATATGATGAAAATGAATTCATCAAATTCAAAGGGGCTTTAATGACAAGAAAGTTTCAAGTGCAACGTTGCCAAAGCATCACAAAACAATTAGTCCAAATGCTTGAACATTTCACAATAACAATAATATGAATTTTAACATAACATTAAGATTGATATATATATTAGTTATACATGTATACAGTATATCCTATGCATGTATTTGTGTCTGTGTGTGCTGATGAATGGTTTATGTTTAGGGAAGGATGAACGTGTACAGTAGCCATCTCTCTTCATCTTCCCATCTGTTTTTTTCTCATCTCAATTATCAGCATGGTGAAAGCCAAGACTATAAGTTGTTTAAAGTTATTACACTATGATGAATGATGTGGAGAAATTCATCAGTATGGTCTTACAACATGCATTGCTGAACAGGGTGAGCTGGTTTTTGGACTTGTGACGAGTTGAGAAAGGTGTCTTAATTTATTTGTTTTTGCTTTCCTCCGGGTTTTGTTGTTTTATTGATTTTTGTGGAATATGAATTTATGTTTTTGTTTGTTGTGGAAAGCAAATGAAAAGTGTTGAAATATTCAGATTATCTTGCTCTCTATCTCTCAAACACTCTCTCTTTTGTTCTGTCTTTCCCTATTTTTCTATTTCTAGTTAATTCTCATTTGTCACTCACATCAATCATCTTTTTTTCCTGTTAGATTTAAAAAAAAAAAAAAAAAAAAGCAAATCAGGGCATGTTCAAACATGGTCTTTGGCAATACGAATGGGGTGTTTGGTGTGAGTCAATAACAAAGAACATCCATCCATTAGCTATACCCTATTATATGCCCCTTTGTATTCTTGAGGGGTCACAGGGGGCTGGAGCCAATCCCAGCTGACATTGGTGCGAGAGGCGGGGGACACCCTGGACAGGTCACCGTTCGATCACGGAGCTGACACATAGAGACAGACAACCATTCACGCTCACATTCACACCTACCATCAAGATCTTAATTATTAGTTTAGACAGTAAAGCCAAAGTGAATCAGAGTGAGATGCTTCAAATGTCCCCTCCTCCTCCCAATTATCCAGCCCCTCCTTACAAACACAGACACTGATGCACATCTAGCTGTGACACACCTCCACCATCCCAGTCACACAGTAGCCAATGAAATGAGGCATTCGATTTTAGCAGAAACACCCAGCTCACGTCACTGGATTCCCCCTCCTCTCCTCCTCTGTGTGTGTGCAATGTGTGTGTATTGTGTCTGTGTAAAGTGTGTCCTTGTGCATCTATGGGTCTGCACGGCTGACAGGATAAATCCAGCTTCTCTTCCCCTCTCTCTCTCTTTCTCTCTGGCTCTCTCTCCCTCACACACACACACACACACACTCACACACACACAGGTGCTGCTCTCTGGCAACCCCTCACTCCCTCACACACACATTAAAAACACACAAACCCAACAGAGGGTCGTAGTTGGTCCACTTTTCTGGTGCCGAGGAACTTGACATTTTGCCTTCATGGAGGATTACCACAAACCTGACCAGCAGACAGTGCAGGCGCTGAGGAACATCGCCAACCGCCTCCGAATCAACTCCATCAAGGCAACAACTGCAGCAGGCAGCGGGTGAGTTGCCTCCACTGGCTCTCATGCATGAGCTTTAATATTATGGATGCAATGCAGACATGCAAAATGTGTGCAAAACATAATGCAAACTTAATATTTCTTTGCAGCATGCATAGATGAACAGCCACATCTGGTGAACTATATACATGCATGTGCAGATGCACACAGACATGTGAAGTGCCAAAGGAACAGCATGTCCTGCCTTTGTTCTCCTCTTTTCTCCTGGCACAATCCTTTCATCATCCACAAATGTTGTTCAATAAAGTTGAACTCCCAATCCCTTATCAATTTAATGAATGAAATAAAAAATCTTACACCATTTTTTATGTAATTCTGCTTTATAAAACATTTTTTGGTATGTAAAATACACACCATGTTGTGTCAATGCATCAATTTATCCCTTTGAATGAAAAGTAGCATACACAAGTGTAAGACACTTTAATCACAGCTGACATTAAAAGTGAATAATTTATTTTGTTCAGATGATCGGATTTTCATATTCTGGAGAAGAACTAAAATGTGTATGGTCTTTGGTCTTGTTTCAAAATCTTATATTTGCTTTGCTTGCAGGATAAATATTGTATTTGATTGCTGACTCCTATGCAGTATAACACAATAGACTACCATGTGCAACGCTGGGTGGATTGTATGTTGAGTAGCTGGCGTGGCTTTAAAAGGGTTGCTGATGAACTGAAATCTTGTATATAATGTCCTCTTATAGCTATGCTAAAGATTTTTCCCAGAGTCCTCCCTATTTGAACAAAATTGTCTGTATATATTTGAAGAACCTAGAGGGTTATCATCATATTGGAGCCCAACACTTCACAGTTCTGCAGTGTCTAACAGACACTGATGGGAACAAAGAGAAACACTGAGTGATAGTTATTTAACCTAAAATATTCATCAGTCATATTAGGATTAATGACTAATGGCTGTGCAAAATGTCAAATGACTTTTGCACGTGTTATTTTTGTACATTATTGAGTGAAATACTCCGATACCTTTACATGTGGGTAAGGCCAATAACCTGCCATTAATATCAGTGCAAAATAATACTTGCACTGCTAGCACTGGATGGAGCACTTGGTGGTTTAATATAATGGCTCTGTGATTGTTTATAAAAGCAAAATTGTGATGGTGTGATTGCATTTACAATCAGTTCTCTGTCTAAACTGTTGAGGGCCTTTGAATGAAGTTCACATCATGGAGCTCTATTAGCTCCACAAATGGATTTTATACGGTGTATTTCAATGCATTTCCAATATAGTTACTGGTCTGACATGTAACTACTTGGGGCTTTCCAAAGCTCTGTGACATTTTAAAATGAAAGCAGTTATTTGGTCTATTACAGTAGCTGTACCTCCCACATATTCATCTTTTTATTCTACTCATAAGGGTGCATGTGCAGAATTTTCAATTACAGTAATTTTACATTTCTGGATGATTTCACGACTTGATTACCTGGGCAAATCTACAATTATCAGACATTAGCATCACTTTCCACCTGTAATAATATGCACACTTTTCATAAACCTGAATTTTAATCATATGCTCTCAAAGGTGCTAAATGTGTGTCTGTGGTTACTCTACATTCCTGTGTGCATGTGCATGTACATATGTCTGACACATGGGTTTAACAGCACCATCTCCTCTGTCATACAGACACCCCACATCATGCTGCAGTGTGGCGGAAATCATGTCTGTGCTGTACTTCCACACCATGAAGTACCGCCCTGAAGACCCGAGGAACTTCAACAGCGACCGCTTCGTCCTGTCCAAGGTGAGAGTCAGTCAGTCCTCCTGGTCTGAACAGGTGTCTAAATGCTTAATTGACAAAAATAACGTTGATTTGTGACTGTTTTTTTTCCTCCCCAGGGTCACGCTGCTCCGGCCCTGTACTCCATGTGGGTGGAAACGGGCTTCCTGAAGGAGAGCGAGCTGCTCAGTTTGTGCCAGGTTGACTCTCCCCTGGAGGGCCACCCAGCCCCTGTAAGCTGTCACATACTGTACCACACCTCAGGAATCATCTCGTGGAGCACAAACAGTACCGTCTCTTTTTAATCACATTTCATTATGTGTGTGTTGTGTGCATTTCAGAAGCAGCAGATTGTGGACGTAGCCACTGGCTCCCTGGGGCAGGGTCTTGGTGTGGCCTGTGGAATGGCTTACACTGGGAAATACTTTGACAAGTCCAGGTAATCTTTCATACATGTGGACACACAGACAAGTGGAAAAAATAGCTCTAGTTTGACCATTTCAGTTGCCTTATATGCATTTTGCATGCATTTAAAATCCCTTGCCTGCAAAGAAACATCCAACATCACGGTGTGTTGATGTACTAAGCATGTTTGGGGTTTTCTTAATTTAAATTTTAGGTCTGCATCATACTTCTCTCGAGTGTTCAGTGATTGGGGTTTTCCAGATTTTGGTGGGTGTGCGCTGCGGCTATGCGCTCTGCTCTCACAATTCTTCTGCTCTAATAATCACAGGCCCTGCAGTCATATCTCCCTTATTTTAGCCATCCAAGCTGATTTAATCTCAGAATCAAATTCATGCGTTGTGCTTTCAATCATGTATTTTTTCTTAGTCTTAGTCTATTTATTACCACAAACGGATTCAATCTTCCTTCATTGTTTTTTTTCCTTTGTAATGATGGTATTTAAAAAAAATAAAATAAATAAAACACCTACTGTATATTGAGGAAATTTGGACTCTGGTAATATTTGACTCACTTTATTTATATTAAGAATTTTTTTAAATAAAATTAGAGGACAATTTGTCCCATTTAAAAGACTCTGTGGGGTTCTTACTGTATGGGAGAAATGTTTCAGAGGCAGGTGTGAAACTCGGCATCCGCACCTTTAGGCCCCTAAAGGAAGCTTTTATCATGTCACAGCTGGTTGCCAATCCAACTGTCAAATAATGGAAAGAGAATCAATCAAAGTGTCAGAGAACATTTTCGGAGATTTGCACCCCACCCTCATGTGAACGTACACCACGCACACACAGATACACACACACACAGAGACACACACACTAATCGCATAATCTCACCCTGTTCTCCAACTCAGCTATCGTGTGTACTGCCTGCTGGGGGATGGCGAGATGTCGGAGGGCGCTGTTTGGGAGGCCATGTCGTTCGCCTCCTACTACGAGCTTGACAACCTGGTGGCCATCATGGACATCAACCGTCTGGGCCAAAGTGACCCTGCACCCCTGCAGCATCACGTAGAGAAATACCAGAAACGCTGTGAAGCTTTTGGGTAATAATGCATAATAGGGAAAATTCATATTCTAGTAGAGGCTGATGGTGTCAATGCACTGTTTATGCTCTGTTGTAAGATTAAGATGGTGGTAATACAAGTAGCATTATCTGAAGTCTATCCATAACTATTACGTTTAGTCAACACTGTCCTGGTGTGTGTCCATGCCATCTACTTACATCAAGCATACTGTACCAAGTGTGTCTTAATGTGTGTGTGTGTGTGTGTGTGTGTGTGTGTAGCTGGCAAGCCATCATTGTGGATGGCCACAGTGTGGAGGAGCTTTGCAAGGCTCTGAGCCAACCACGTCACCAGCCCACCGCCATCATCGCTAAAACCATCAAGGGCAAAGGCATTCCAGGTAACAGTCTGCCACCGTCCACTCCTCATCTGCAAATGCATTGCTCTCACTCTAGAGCATATTACATAACAAGCCCAACCCATTCACCAAACAGCATTTAAATGTGATGCCATGTTTATATGTGTGGTTTCAGCTGCGGAGGATAAGCTGGGGTGGCATGCCAAACCTCTGCCCAAAGACATGGCCGAGATGGTCATGAAGGATCTGCAGAGCCGCATCAATAACAGCAGCAGCACCAACAAGCACCCACACCCTACTGCTCCCGTAGACGACTCCCCACCGGTCAGCCTGAGGAACATCAGGATGCCGAGTGCACCCAGCTACAAGGCTGGCGAAAAGGTTTGTCACCTCAGTTCAGTTTCATTTTCAGATTTACCTGTCATATGCAGGTTAACAAAAGGATCAACGATGAAATGTATAGGATGAGAGAACGAGTCAGCTCAACAATAAAAGCAATAATCATGTAAGATAAGATAAAATGACAATAATAAGATAGAATAACATTAATAAGATGGAAAGACAATGATAAGATAAGATGACAATAAGTTGTAAGATAAAAACAAATGACATAAATAAAATAAAAAATATGGTACTTCATATACATATGAAAATGAGGATTATGGGTAAAAGTAAGTGAGTCTCTTTTTCTTTATAGATTGCCACACGGAAGGCGTATGGGATGGCGTTGGCCAAGTTGGGCCGCTACAATGAACGTGTTGTGGTCCTTGATGGAGACACCAACAACGTCACCTGCTCAGAGATCTTCAAGAACGAGCACCCCAACCGCTATGTGGAGTGCTACATCGCTCAGCAGAACATGGTATGATCCCTCTTCAATCTACAGAATTAGGCCTATTTCACAAAGGTATTTTTAAGACATATATTTATTAACAAAGCCATCTATATTCTGGTATTTTTGGTCTAATGCTCTCTCCTACTTTTAAAACTTATTAAAATAAAACAAAACCCCCTTCTCCCTCTTCAATGTGTTGATTTTGCGGATTGCTCTTTCTCAGCTCTGATTGGATATGAGTATAACCTTACACCTCACAGCTGTGAGTCTGAGCCTGTTAATTAATTATACACGACGTGTCCATCCATAATGTAAAGATTGGCGACCCATTTGCCTTCTTATGGCCACTGTGGCTGCTGCTGACAGCCCCCCCTTCTTCTGCTCTGCCCCTGTCATTATTTTATCTGAGCTCAGATTAATAATTTGGAGAGAGAGGCGATCAGACATTAATTCCTTGTGCTGTTACGGCTCCAGCAGCAGCCAACTCCAATGTAGGTCAGGCATGTGCATGACGATAAGCAGTCATGACAAGTGTAGTCAGAAGTAAAATATTAATAAGCGCAGAGGGTGGGACCATCTGGCTGAATGCATGAGAAAAGTCAAACGTTGAATGGCAAAAGGTTATAGAAATTAGATGACAGCCTATTGCATTTTAATTAAGGAGACTATATATTAATACAGTGATTCCCAACATATTTTTCCTTTAAGCCCCCCCCCCATACATTTTTACGTCATCACCTTTAAAAAAAAAAATACAAATCCTTGAACTAAATCCTCAATTTTAATAAGGGGATTGGTGCTAGACAGCCCTGTTTGAACAGCCTCGTGGCTCCCTTTGTGTGCGCCAAGCGGGAGAGCAAATTGTTTTTTGACCGCGGTGAAAATGTTGTTTTTGAAAGGCTAAACGCCAACAAATACGGACTGAGAATATTTCATTATAAAAAAACATGTTGTGAATTCTGGATTTTCTTTCAATAAATGTTGACGTTTGGACGTTACAGCGCCGTGGAGTTATTGGAAATGCTTGGATCACACGAGTCGGAAAAACAGCCACCAATGTAATCTACAGCAATTCTACAAATAGTATAATACTAATAATATTAGTGTAGCCTGATCTTTATCTGCAGCTGTGCAGAAATATCAGGTATAAACAGAATGTGTCTTAATAAAAAGCAAAAAATATATCTTTTAAATAGTTTCATATATAGACTTTTGTTTAAATCATCCAGTAAGTGTATTATTACGAATTTAGTAAACATGTGCAAATCTAATTTTGACAACCTCAGAGCAGACAAATCCTGGCGCACCCCCCTGTGATCTTTGGTGCCCCCTGAAGGAGGGCTCGGACCCCAGGTTGGAAATCACTGTATTAGTATATATTATACTATTGACACTATAAAATCAAATACTCGATTTGGTATAAACACAGATAAATGTACTTTTATTGTATATATTTATTATGAATGGCATCCTTTTTCTTGGTTTGGATGAAACAACGTCTAGTTGAAATGCAGCCTTTAAAGAAGTAGCTTGCTTTCTTTGATTTTATATAAGAATTTATCTAACATCACATTTGCACTTTCATGGACACGGACAAAGCCAGGAAAGAAGAAGTTTTGGAGACAGGACAGAGGAAATTATTTTTAAGAGGAGATATGCTACTGATTCCACACATATGGAACAATAAGCCCTGGAGCTTTGGAGAAAACTCTTCTCATTGACTACTGACTTAACGTGGCCTTTGGTTCAAAGAGGCTTTCAAATATGTTTTGTGCCGCAGATATTTGACCTTCTGGGTGATCTTCTGGGGATCAGGCATGTGTGACCTATGGCAGGTTTTATAGGTACTAAGAAAAAAATACATTCCTTTCTTTCCCAGGTCAGTGTTGCCACGGGACTTGTTGCTCGTGAGAGGAACGTGGCGTTTGCCAGCACTCTCGCTGCCTTTTTCACCCGCGCCTACGACCAGCTCCGCATGGCAGCCATCTCAGAAAGCAACATCAACCTGTGTGGCTCGCACTGCGGCCTGTCTCCTGGTTAGTAAACTACTGCTGATGAGCCAGGCACACCACAACCCCTCTCACACACCTTACCCACCCACACTTTTACAAAAGTTCCCCTGTATTCCCCTCACACTGAAGCCAGACATTTCACAACACCCATTTTCTCAGACCGTATTCACAGTATGATGTTAGATGTATAAAAGAATGATCTCTGTGTGTGTTTGTGAGCGTTTCAATCCTTTCTCACTTTCCCTCTAATCCTGTGTTTTCCTTGCTGTATTTACCCCCTTTGGTCTTACAGCTAGTACTCAATCCTCCCCCTTTTCTCCCTTCCTGTCTGCCCTGGAAGCTGTCAACAGGGAACCAGGTGTCCCTCTGTTAGTGCAGGTATACTGCATGCAATGTCCTGTGGATCTGCATGCATCAGCTCACCTGACCTGTCAGTAACTTTTGAAGACTTTCTGAATGTTGGCTGTATGAAATCAACTATATAAATGTACATATTACAGGAGAGGAAGGCCCCTCTCAGATGGCTCTAGAGGACATGTCTATGTTCAGGGCCCTTCCCACTGCGACCATTTTCTACCCCTGTGATGGCGTGTCTACAGAGAAGGCCGTGGAACTGGCTGCAACCACAAAGGTACGTAAAACCCTAAATGCAGTGTTCTTGCTTCCCTGAAGATTTGTTTATTAGCAAAACAGCCTATTTTTTGCGGTCCCAGTGGTGATTGTCATGTTTCCCTTCAAAAAGGGTGTTTGCTACATCCGAACCAGCCGCCAAGACTGTGCCATCATCTATAACAGCAACGAGGACTTCCACGTTGGACAGGCTAAGGTGAGACAGTCTTTGCGCTCGCATAGCTGTTAAGATCAGTGGGAGGAAAGTAAGGAAACAAAAAACTATCGCTACAAAATGAACACACCATCAACACTGTAATGTTTCTCTCTGCCAGGTGGTGTACCAGAGCAAAGAGGACCAGGTGACTGTGGTGGCAGCTGGAGTGGTTTTGCATGAGGCCCTGGCTGCAGCTGAGCATTTAAAGAAAGGTACAGTACATGAAATACTGCTATTGATCATAAGAAGATAAGATATATACCACATTACGTATCCAACAGATGAAAATACAATATTTTTTAATCAAATACTGTGTGATATATTTTATTTGATTGATCCATTGTTTATCAGAACTATCACATAACATTATATTGGTTTAAATAAATTGTAAAGCAACATCTATCCTTAGATGTAATATTGTTTCCTTGCATGCATTCTGACCTTTTTCAATGCTTTTGCATACATAAACAGTGCTTGCTTGAGGTGGAAAAATACCTCAATCTATAATAGATACATTTGTGATGTTAACTTTGTCACTGTGGTATTTCATACAGTACAAGTATTGTGGTGATATTAATCACTAGTTACAGATTAACACCAGGACATCCTGGCCCTAGAACCACTACAGTATATGAATTGCACGCCTCAGTTGCAGCGCACGTTATATGTCGTATTCCTCAAATGAATGAACTGAATTTCCAGAGAGGATCTCTATCAGGGTCATTGACCCCTTCACAATCAAACCGCTGGATGCCAAAACCATCATCGACCACACGCGTGCCACCAGGGGACGAATCCTCACCGTGGAAGACCACTACAACGAAGGTAGGTCTCCATGAAAGTTGCTCATACTGTTCAGCTTCTGCATTTTGTCTGACCACCACCAAACCTAACAGCAACAAGCTTTACAGCACAGTGCAGCCGGGGCCCTGTCATTGGTCCGTATCCTCGGGTGTGTTGTGGTGGCATGTTTCTATTGGTTCAGCGACAGAGACGCAATGTGGTGGCATTTGCTCATTGGCCGAGGAGGGGAGGCTGTCTGTCTGTTGTGTGCCCTCATTGCAGGCTAGGTATTGGTATTGTGGTGCGTTTTGTAAGTGCGAGAGCCAGAGAGCCAGAGAGGCAGAGTGCTGTCAGATTTCCTTAACTGAGCATGTGCCCATGGGGCTCTGCGTGACCTAGATAGCACAGACAGCCGTGCCCTGCGCCTGTTAAGAGAAAGGGGATGGGTGATGGCATGGGCTTTACTAGACAAAGGATTTTGGGCATCAGTCTGATGCTGGATATTGCATTCATTTTACATCTGGACTAGATAATGGTATAGCGGTCAAGGGGACATGTTTAGATTTTTTGTAATGTTTTCTCATGCTCTCTATTTACTGTACATGAGATGACATTATGCTTATACACAGCCTCATTTTTGATGTGAATGAAGCTCCAAAGCTTTTGAAGCGATTGGGAGCCCCCCCATCCTCTATCCCCTCTACATCTCTCTCATGTGATGACTTGTTGTTCCCCAGGTGGCCTTGGGGAGGCAGTGTCCTCAGCAATGGTCAACGAGTCTGGCATCAATCTGCATCGTCTGGCTGTGTCCCACGTCCCCCGCAGTGGCAAACCACACGAGCTGCTCAAAATCTACGGCATCGACCGCGACGCCATCATCCAGGCCGTCCGCAAGATGCTCAGCAGCTCTACCAACGCCAAGTAACTTCCCCCCTGCCCCACCCACCCACCTATCTGATCACACCCCTGCAGATGAAGATAAACCGTCAAGTATGTTTTTGATTCACATGACACCCAGCTCTTTAAATTCCTTCACCGTGAATGCCCCTACGTGTGTACTGAAGTAATGTGATTTTGTGCTGTACACTTTGAAGTAGAGTTCCACATTTACCTTTCTTTTATGCATCCATGACATCACACACAAGAACAGAGATACACACATTCAGATACAGGTGTCCTCACTCCAAAACTCATTCATAAATACAGTTCAGTGATCAAAATGTGGCCATAACTTACTTGGATGCTCACCATACAAAACAATACATAAGTCCATGTGATGCTCTCGTGTGTTTTTTTTTTTTAAAATGCTCTTTGATTAACTCCAACTGGAAATGTTTTTATATTGTTCTGACGTAGCTCTTGGGTGGGGCGTAGTTTCAAAGTAGTTTATCATGACAGTAGTGTCAGAAATAAGCTAACTGAGTTGTTGTTTGTAGAAAGTAGTGGAGAAAAAAAATCAAACAAATGTAGGTAGGTCATAAAGAGCAGTCACTCATAACCACAACATCACATCTTTAGATCATTTAAACTTGTGTGGTTTCAAAAGTTGTGTCATTTCTCTTCAGTATTTTTTGTTATTTGATTTTAAAGTTACCATCAACCTACACACCTCAGTGTTCATTTGTGCTATAGCTGTACAACTGGACCGTACATACCAGCAGTGTGATGATAATCATTATGTGCTCAGTGACGTCATCTTTTTTTTACATAAAGCGGAGGTGCTGATGGAGAATATGGCTAGCTGTGACTATGAAGCTAGAGTTACATCTGACTTGTTAACCCAACGAACAAACACTTTCTTTGTTACTTGAAATTTTGTATGTACCTTACTTTCATGTAATAAAGCCCTCTGCATTTGACTTTGAATGAATCAATGAATAATTTATTTCCGTGTCTTTTTACATTTACATAACACATCCCCCAGGGGATTATTCATACACATTAACAACAAATCAAACCTTCTGGCATGCTAGCCCACCAGCATCATCCAAACATACACACTGTATAAACATCATCCAGACATAATCTTAAACATGAACTTCCCCCAAATAATGCTCCAGGATATATATCCCAAAATATAAATACAACAAACATACAATCACATACACAAATCCAATCATGACATAAAAGGCATAAGACGAATATATCAATCGCATGGTACCTTTCTCCTCCTATCCCATACTTTGGAAATATATTCAGAAAATACAAAAAAATGATCAAAAAGATATTAAATTAAGGCTCCTGTCTCAATTCCTATCAAATCTAAACCAGAAACATGAACTTTTTTTACATAATATTTGTCGTAAATCATGATAAAAAAGGACAAAATAAAATTAATTTTGTTCTCAACCACATTTAGTTCACAGTATCGACAGTCTTTTGTCTTCAGTTGCACCTCTGTATCTTCCAGTTTCAATATGTAGTGGTAACATACCACATCCTAACTGTGCACACAATGACCTCTTACTTTTAGGCAAATTATATTTACCATATTTTTCACATTTGCAATCTTTCTTAAATAAACAGTAAGTTCTCAATTTTGGCTTTTGCCAGATTTCTTCTGCCCATGATTGTTTGCATTTAGCCCACACTAGAGGTATGTTTGTGTTGAAGTGTGCAGTTCAAGCAGTATACATACACAGGAATCTGTACTTGCAAAATACCGTGATTAATGACAACATATGTTAGTATAACACAATTCTTACAGCACATAACTGCATCACTTGTTTCATAAATTAATTACTTCTTTACTGTAAATCCCTGAGATAGCTAATCATAAAAGATCCGATCATAAAATTCACTGATATGTGCTTGTCTCTGTGGAGAAATGCATGACTTCCTGGTAGAACTCTTGACCTTGTAGAAAGTCCCACTGATACCAATCCTGTGGTTGTAAACTCTTTCTACCACCAGGGGCGCTGTCTCTCTCTCAGCTCACTGTACAAAAGATCACAAAAATACCACTTTATCTTTATCTTTTAAATACATTTAAAGACACTGAATTCAACCTGTGATAAAGCTACAATAGACTGTTAATCTATCATAACAATGTACAAAATCTGAATCAGCTTTTGTAAGCCCACCTACCTCAGAGAGCTGTATTTCCGTTTTGCTCCTCTAAGAGCAAACACCATTATTCCCCATCCATAAGACAACGTGTAGACTGGAATAAAGCACAACATGAAACCACAGAAGTAGTATTTTACCAAGACGTCTGCATATCTCACATGATGTAAAGTCAGGTGGCCTTACCGTGATATGAGTTGAGATTCAGGATGGCCACGAAAAGTGCAGCCCAAAATCCCCAGTAAACATCTAAAGAGAGAGAGTTAGAAGGTAATGTTAGTTTTTAATAAAGAACAGGTCTGAATGTGGCGACTGATTCATAATTACAATGTCATTGCTTTATGATATAGTATATATTGATGGCAATTGCCAGCAATATTGTTACTCACTCCAGTGGGTAAATATTGATAATTCACATTTTGATATTAATCAACTACAAATAATCAATTATTACAAATCCTTTGAACACATTTGTTAGTGATAAATATATTGTTATTAATAATCTGTTGTTCAACAAAAAATTGCTGGTAGAAATCATAAACAAATAATGTATTAAGTGTGTGTACCTCCTCTGTCATAGGGAGGGCCTTTGCATCTCCTAGTATGAGCCGGCAGATCTGACAGGAAACATAAAAAATAAACATTGGCATTGTCATTGTTGTCCAACAAAACATAAAGTGGATTAGGGGGATCATCTAAAATATGTTTAGCATTTCAAAAGAACACTTTCTGGGAAAAAAACAGTGCAATAATTAACATGTTCTTTTTAAGACAAAGTTCAGCTTACCAGATACAATGCCCACAATCTCGAACATTATGGTGAAAATCACAGCAAGAACTGATGGAACCACGAGGGCTGGAAATGCAACAGTTACAAAGCCTGTTTTATTAACTTGAAATATGCCACATAAAAATAGATAGGTTTGCTGATAAATTAAATGATTGAAAATGTACATTGTCCCAACAAAATCTAAATTGTTTAGCATTTAAGAATCTGAATGAATGTGTATGTCTACTTACAACAAAAGGGCCTGTAGAGTGCCATTCCACATCCCAGACCAAAGCAGATTGAATAAAAATGGTAATATTTGTCTGAAATGTTCAGAGGAAAAGATTAGAATTAAGAAATATCCTCTAAATTAAGGCAGACTTTTTGTTTGCTGTGTGTCACCACTATAATGTACATACAGTGTTGGTAAATGCCCCCTTCCATAGTCCTGAAAAAAGAAACATTATCATGATCTCTTGGTACAGACAGATCAACACAAATAGCTTGATAGATAAACACAAAATAGGCTATATAGAGAGAGAGACAGAAAGAGAGAGCAGATGAGAAAATGTAGTAATGTAATATAGTAATATACAGTATATAGTTGGAGAATGGATTAACATTACCACAGGTGAAAGACCCTAAGACCCAGGAACACAGACAGGTATACACACCATTTATGTTCAGCTGCAGGTGAACTCTCCAGTCAAGTGTAGCAACCAAACACTAAGAAGACCGTCCTGGATCCGGTCAAACCACTCTGCCAACTACTGTGAACAGACAGAGGGAAGTCCCAGATAACCACGGTTTGCTTTCACATTCGTTTTAATGCTTTTACAGTCTGTTGTAAAGCTCTTAAAAGTACAGTGTGTCAAGGCTCAGTGCCAATGGTTCAGTCACGTATAGTGGAAGAGTTTGACATCTAGATGAAAAATCTACATGTTTCCTTTGGCATTTGGCACATCAGTAATGTTTGGAAACATTGTACAGACATTAATGATGTAAACAAAGAAGAAAAAAAATATATATATATATTATACTTTAACAGTGTTACTCCATGTAATTAAACAAAGAAAACAATGCCACATGTAGGCTATTTGATGGTTCCAGCCTGCTTTTCAACATTTTATATAATTTTAAATTTAATCTGTTTTTGGGTTCAGGGCTGTTAGTCAGACTAAAACAGACATCTAGGCTCTGGGAGCTTGTGATGGGCATTTTCTTGACATTTCATTGATTACACAAATAATCAGATAATCAGAAAATGCTCGTATATAGTTATTCATAGTATACTATGACTTTTTTTTTTTTTACTTTTTCAGTATACTATACTATGATACTACAATGGTTCCAAGAAACTATACTATGATTTTTTTCGACATACTATATTATGACCTTCTTTTTTTTTTCGACATACTATACAGTAAGTTATGAAAACAATCGTTTCTTTGCAGTCATAATCACGGGTATATAGTTGTAGTCGTATGTTACACTCTCTAGATGGCAGTGCTGTATTAAAACCTCCAGTAAGTTACCGAAACACGTCAAAGCCCCACGCAATGCATTCTGGTACTTGAAGTCAACACAACAGCTGCAGTCTGTAGTCGTTGGAATACTGATATCACACTAAAAAACTACATTTCCCATTCCCCCACTCATACCGGTTTGAATGTCGTGCTGCAGGGGTAACTCCTACTATGACTCTTTTTTTTTTTTTTTACTTTTTTCAACATACTGTACTATGACTTTTTTTTCATCATACTATACTATGACTTTTTCGACATACTATACTATGACTTTTTTTTTTTTACTTTTTTCAACCTATTATACAATTTTTTTTTATTTTTCAACGTACTATACTATGACTTTTTTTTGTTTTGCTTTTTTTAATTTTTTCAACATACTATATTATGACTTTTTCGACATACTATACTATGACTTTTTTTTTGCTTTTTTTTTTTTACTTTTTTGACATACTATACCATTTTTTTTACTTTTCAACATACTATACTATGACTTTTTTTTTTACTTTTTCGACATGCTACATTATGACTTTTTTTATTTTTTCATCATACTATACTATGACTTTTTTTTTGCTTTTTTTTTTACTTTTTTC